>JAHWFO010040012.1:0-19772 GCA_023313115.1 Rhysida immarginata
ATTATTATTATTATTATTATTATTATTATTATTATTATTATTATTATTATTATTATTCATAATCATTCCAAAGGAATAAAAAAACAATTAAATTATTCAGAATTTAAAACCAATTAGCTAGAAAGCTTCGTCTTCAGGTGAATTTATATTCAATTTAGTCAGTTGTCTTTTAAAATGAATACAGGTCTGTGGACACTTGATTGACGCACAATTAAATACTAATCGACGGATCTCTAACGGAACTTGATTCCAATAACTTATAGTGTTATATGGAAAGTGTCTCCTCATATAAGTCGAAGTCTGATGTGGAACCTCAAGTTTGTATAGTCTGGTCGTTCTATATTCATTAGATGTATTACACCACTGTACTATATATGAAAAAGGGTGGTTAGATGCTCATAGTGCATTTGCAATTTCACAAATCAGCCCAATCCGACGGATCGATTCCAAATTAGGCAAATTATTTTTTTTGACATATTCGAGTAATCGACGTTGTTCTAGGGACTCTAAACGCCAATCTAATGTTATTGTAGGCTGTCTTTAATCGATGACGATCAGTAGTTAAAGTACTGCCCCAAAATACAACGTTGAAATACATTGAAGCAATCACTATCGTATTTATTACAATTCTTAATTCCCTGTCTTTTAAAAAGGCCCGCAATCGTTTTATCAAGTAGTATTTTCGTTGTAAAAAAACAATAATCTCATCAATTTGATAGTTCATTTTTAAGCTTGAATCAAACGTGTATCCTAATAATTTCAATGTTTTTTGTTCCTTATTATTTATTGATATTATAATGGTTTTGAATTTATCCTTATTCAACGACATTCCTCTCTGTGTGTACCAATTATCTAAGGTTTCTAAATCCTTATCAGCCTCCTCCAGAATACTTGCATAATTATTCCGCTCAAATACTTTATAAAAGTACATTATCATCTACATAGCTTTTTACCTGGAGATTATATCTATGGTTGTACATCGAGGAAGATGATACTGCAAATAACAGTGGTCCTAATCCAGAACCCTGTAGTACTCCTCCAGTAGATTTATTGTTAATAATTTCTGAGCCTGTAATTGAATTTATTCTGGCAGTCTAGTAATCTCTAATTAGAGCAAGATAAGGGTCAAATAGATCTATATATTGAAGGTCTACAATCAATTGAGCTCTGGATACCGTGTCAAAGGCTTTTGATATATCGGTTTGTATTATTATCATCTTAAGATTCCTTTCTATAGCACTTATTCCTAATTTATATAGTTCTAAGGGGAGCCACTGAACTAACAACTATTCCGAATACCATTTTCCCCACAAAAAAGTTGTAAACGAGTTAAAAAGGTGTAAAGATCCCAACCAACCCCTGCCTGTGAATACTGCACTGCATGGCACCCGCAGAGCTGCATGCAAATGATAATGCACGAGAAGCTGCAGGTTCCCTCTTATCGGCCTTATCATGCAACATTTGACCGGCGCTTACGGGGAACGTAAGCAGGCATGACGCTGGGCTGGTAGTGATGGGTATATCGTATGGAATATATCGATACAGTATGAAAGGGGATATTTTCTGAAAATTTTTTTCGATATTTTTGTATCGATACATAGGGATAAAGTAGAACAACGCGTATGAAATGACCCAGAGTCATTGAACAATAAACAACATTCTTTATCCATTATATTTATAAATATTTATTGCCACACCATAAAATAATACATCATAAAAAATGATCATCAGATCATGATTAAAGTTTCATTGAATTCAAACACTGGGGAAAAGCCAAAAACTGTGGACAAATGTTAACTAAAAGAATTACCAACAGGAAAACACAATTCCACATTTCGCTGACAATGTCAGCTTCTTCAACAAGAGTTTTGGAGCATCCGAATATTCAAAGATCCTATAAACTACGAAGCCATTGAAGATTGGAAAGTCGAAGTGTACAGCGTGAGTATATGAGAAATTCTCAGAATTCATATACAAACAGTGGAGTTGTGTTTTCCTGTTAATATTTCTTTTAGTTTTTCATTGAATTATTTAAAACAAAAATTTTAGATGCACGCTTAGCATGTAGGCTAGACGATTTTTTTTTTTCATTGTATAGGCTCCCCGCTTTTGAAAGTAATCTTTCTGATGGACGGAGGAAGCAGGGATGGATAAATACTTTAAGGCAAATTTGCTAGTAAAGGAGAAATGGCTTCCATCGATTTCCAAAATCTGATGGGATCCGATGTTCTGGGAATAATTGGCGAAGTTAAATACTTTGAGTAGCAATTCTGCATTCACTCTACTTTCTCTAAAACTGGCCATTCTGCAAAGAACAGATAATTTAAAGCAGATTATAAATGGATCGTTTCTTTATTTTCATCATGAATAGTCTCCTTGCAGAGATGAAGATACTCTTAATCTGTTGCTTTAATTCAAAATTATTTTCGGAAATACATAAACTTAACACGAATAAGTAAATTAAATAAGTGTGATAACACGGTTACTTCAAAACAATAACTTAACAATTTTAAAACTTGAACCGTTAAATGAACATAAAAGTATCGACATTTTGACTTCATATCGATACACAAAATCGACACCAAAGAATTTTGATACGTCTATATATCGTTTAAAATATATCGATACGTTCGATACGATATACCCATCAAGGACTGTGCATACACGACATGTCGCAGAGGACGTGCTGCAAAGATTTGCAGATAACCCAGCCCTGCAGTTGCACATGATATGGGAATCAATCACACGACTGTATGGAACACCGACAACATCCTTATCACAAACAGAAAGTGGAGACTCGGAGACGTGAATGGTATCTTCAGAGTGTTACTAACAATCCTGCATTCGGCACACTAGTGTTATTTTCGGATAAAGCAAGATTCACCAAGGAGGGCATATTCAATTGCCACAACAGCCATAACCCTCATGCCACACACGTTTCCAGCCATCAGGAACGCTTTAATGTGAACATTTGGGCTGGAATTCTATATGACCAGATTTTCAGACCGCATGTACTACCTCCAAACCTGAATGGAGATCATTACTTCACGTTTCTTCAAGATATCCTGCCCGGACTGATGGAAGATGTGTCTTTGGAAGTCAGACGGCACGATGGAGCACCAGCACATTTTACCCGGGCTGTGCGTGAGTTTCTCGATCAAACCTTCCCTCAACGTTGGATAGGTAGAGGTGGCCCCATTAACTGGCCACCGAGATCACCGGATTTAACGCCGCTGGACTTTTTCTTATGGGGTCATTTGAATAGCCAGTGTTGACGAGCTGAGAGCAAGAATCTTTGACGGCTGCAGAGAGGTTCAGCAAAGACCAGAAATGTTTGAGAGAGTGCGACAGAACATGCAACGGAGATGCACGTCCTGTATCACAGTCCAGGGGGTCTAGGCTGAAGTCATCGACAAGCTGTCGATCTCGACAAAATCTAACCGTCGTTAAGTGGCATATTACACATTTATACACAAATTTGCACACGTATGGCTAGATAATATACACTGATATACACAAGTTTACATACTTATCCATGTATACATATAAATGCATACATAAACACATACCTGTAGACACACTATATTATTATTTTCACCGTTCAAGTTTCGTAGCACAAGAGAGTACTTCATGTATGTAAATATGTTTAAACAAGTTTTTGTTAATATTTTTAGAAAATGTGTATTCTTGAGCTATGTGTATTTAGCCTACAGACCGGAAACGAAGGAAAAAAGATTTTAATAAGAAATCTGTTGCTAAATTCTGAAATAACGATCGCCAAGTGCATAGTCGACTGCTCTTGAATTGTAGACAAGAACAAGGCAGTTGTCGATGGTCAAAGTCTACACTAGAAAATCGACGGTGTAGAGTCTGTACACTGTAGACAATGTATACAAGTCGTGTTCATGCTAGCTCGAATCGACAAATGCGTCATTAACCACGTGACCATCGACACTTGTCGACAGTCGACTGCTTGTCGATGAGCTCAGCCTAGACACCCAGTATCTCCACTTCGAACAGTTGCTGTAATTTTTCACTGTAACATTGTAATAACCGTTTCTGCATTTGAACAAATAAATTGTCCGGAGCTGCATGTCATGATTCACCAATTAGAGCTTTCGTTGCTAATTTCCTGCCTTGCATGCAGCTCTGCGGATGCCGTGCGATTGTTCAAAAACTACAATCGATTTCAATAATCGTTTGTAAAAAACAATCGATAATCGAATATCACGCAACACATAATTATTCATTGAAATTAATTAAACATATTAAAGAAAAAGCTTATAGTGAAATACTTATTTTTGAAAATGACCGACTCAATTTCGATCCAGTCTGATTGCATGGCCTATACCAATTAAAAATTCTGGTAATATCTTCCTCTTGTGCACATAGTCTAACAAGGGATTTAAAGCTTTTGCTGTACCCTTTGCCGAAACTAACGTCATAGACAGAAAAGCAGGCCAGTTAAGGAAAGAAAACTATAAGGGTCGTAGAAATGAAAACGAAAATTATTTATTTTATCCAAAGTATATACAAGGAATTTAAAAATACTCTCCAAATGCGTTAAGGCATCTATCCGACTGTGTAACAAGGCGTGTAATTCCTTTATGGAAGAAGTCTTTCGGTTGCGTGGGGAACTATTCCAAAACCTCTTCCTTCACTTCATCGTCCGACTGAAACCTTTCAGATGTTTCTTGTGATCCCCAAACACGCGAAAGTCACTTGGGGATAAGTCAGGGCTGTAAGGTGGATGCTGCCTTGCTTCCCAGTTGAACTTTTCGATGAGGTCTACCGTTGCTTTCGAGGTGTGAGGACGCGCGTTGTCGTGGAGAAGAAGCACTCCTTCTGTAAGAAGCAGGTAGTAAGAAGTCCAGGATGTTTGCATTTGATGGCCGCGCGCACTGCCTTCAATGTTTCCCTATATCGTGCTGCGTTAACTGTGGTGCCTTTATCAAGATAGTCCAATAAAAACGGGCCTTTGCGATCAAAAAACACGGTCAACATCACCTTCCCCGTGCTTTTTGCGATTGCTTTTGATTTTTTCGGGACTGGTGACCCATAATGCTTCCATTGACGACTTTGACGTTTGCTTTCGGGCTGGACGAAGCGATCACGCGCAGAGCTGCGAAGCGCGAGCCATCGTTCTTTCTTACGTGATGCAACATATGCAACCTATTGTTCAATTTGCACGTGGGGTTTCGCAATTGTTGAAAACAAAAACTTACGATCCTACACGTCGTCTTTTTTTTTCTCCATACAAATTTTCGTTTTCATTTGTACGACCCTTATACTTTCCTGGCGGCAGAGAGTGATCAGAACGGCAGAAAAAAATTCAGATTGTTGTAATGCTAAATGCATGGAAAATGAATAGAACCAATAAATCAATGTTACTTCCATATCCAAAAGCTACAGACTATTCCAAAAACAATTTTATATAATGAAAGTGTGATTTTATACAAAACAGCTGACTATACACATTATTACTCTACAGTTGACTGCACACATTATTACTCCAGATAAGTTCCGCAAAAATGCACAGATATTGATAAAATTGGTAGAGACTTTACAACACAACAAAGGGAGAACAGAGTTTCCGACTAGTTTTGCCATTTATTCCCGGCTTGATCAAAGATAGAGAAAATTTTCAAGTATCGTCGGCCACCATCATCCTACAATATGGAAAGCTTTGGATACACTGCAGCTGCAGCAGGTAGGAAGCTTCTGAAAATCCCCCCACTAATGAGGCAAATGAGAGTTTATAAGGAACAAATACGGACAAGGACGAAAAACCACGGAAGAACTTTTACGAGGCGTTGGGGGCATTATTAGATTTTAATTTTTTTTTGTATTAATTTTTAATTTGTTTTATTGCATACAAAACTATTGTTATTTTGAAACAATGTAATTTTAATTAAGCATTAAAGTGATTTATGTTAAAATTATACTCTATCCAACGGAAGTTGGAATGGGCGTGTCCAGTTAAACTTCCTATTTCAATTGTTAGGCATTGTTGATTCTACTTTGGCAACAATGTCGAACAATTGAAATAGGAAGTTTAACTGGACACGCCCACTCCAACTTTCCTTGGACAGAGTATAGTATATGTGTTTATTTTTATTTGTAGAAATGTAAATAAATCTGATTTAAATTGCCATCATATTTGTAATTTATCAAAGTTATAAATGACCTATCGGTTATAAATATAGGATGCAGTTGAGGTACATGAGTGATAATTAAATTTAAAACATACATTTGCTTCTCAACTTTAATGTAAACTTGAGTTATTATTAAAAAAAACTGGAAAAAATGTTATTAAAAAAAATTGGTTCACCCAAATTACATTTCATTATATGTAAATTAATTTCCTTATTTAAAAAGTTTACACTAAAGTTGAGAAGAAAATGTATGTTTTAGATCTATCGGTTGTTTAGAGAACTGATGCTGAACACATGGGACCATTATCTCCTACTTTGCATTTGGGACCATTATATCCGGGACCCGTTTTGTGTGGAAGGGATGTTGTCCTGGAGGGGTTTTTTTCGGGGGGTGTTTTGTCATATCCTCCTATGGGCGCACAGTAAAATTTAACCACGATATTTTTAAAACATATTAATACAATTGATATAACTAATGCGACAATATAAGATCAATAGGCCACGACTGCTCCGCCTTAATCTATTTCTAGGTGTCCTAGTGTTTAACCTGCATGTCTTATTTTTTGCAATCAGAAGTCCTCTTTTTCTGAAACAACCTCTGGTAACCCTTTGCTCTGCACGTTGCGCCATAACACTGCAAGAACAGTTCTCAGTGCCTTGCTGGTGCCTTGTCTGCACACAGACATTATACAGGGTGTTTCTAAATTATCTCCTGTTTTATACATGTTTATTACCCAAAAACTATTTCAGATTTTAACGTGATTTTTTTTTTTTATTCACAAAGAAAAACTCAAAAAGTTTCTTAGTCTCGCGTGAGTTGATAATGAAACACGCGGTTGGCGCGTGGTTCATTTTCCGCAGTAAACAATGGCGAGTGTTCAAGAAAAGGCTTAATACGTGTTATGGCTTTCGGAATTTAAGTCAACGGCTGTGGTCAAAAACCCTCGCCGGTGAGAGAATGATGACGTAATCCCTTGGCCCCCTCGCTCACCCGATGCGAACCCTCTGGATTTTTTTCTTCTGGGGATATATGAAAGACAGTGTACAAGACCAACGTTCATGACATTGAATCTCTCAGGAACAGAATAATTGAAACAATTGCTGAAATCACCCCCGAAATGCTAGCCCGAACATGGGAGGAAATCGAATTTCGCTTTGTGTACATCACGCCATAAATGGGGGGCACATTGAAATTTATTAAGGCATGCTAAGAAGCCATTTGAATTTTCTATGAGAATAAAAAAATCACGTTAAAATCTGTAATTGTTTTTGAGTAATAAACATGTATAATACCGGAGATAATATAGAAAGACCCTGTAATTCCAAACAACATACTTTTCGAGTACTAGATCGTTTAACACAGTTCCACCAGAGCTTGGTATACATCTATCCATCGTAGCAGATTTTCCACCATCTTTATTGCCTACTTTTGGTAGTATCCGTAGGCAATAACAGAGAAACTAAAATACAACGTGATTCAAAATGATGTTCGGCGTTTCAAAATTTTACTTTGTATTTTTTTTACAACACAAACTAACCAGACGGGGTTTAAAATGCAAGAAAACTCAAATATTTATTGATTCTAGCATTACAAATGTTCTATGTGACTCCCTCGAGTCACCCGGACAATGTCAATCTCATCCCAGACTCCTTTCAGCATGTCTGCTGTTACTAGTCCCGAGCTTACAAAGACATCCAATTTCCAGAAATTGATCATACCACTTACAGATGCTTTTGTCAGTAGGGCAATCTTTATGAAATAGCCTACGAAATGCCCGCTGGACTAAAATTATAGAGTTTGCTTTTGCATACTCCAAGACATCATAAGACTTTTCATTCACAGCCGTCATCTGATCTTTACTTTTATGGTGACACTAGCGCCACCATAGGCTCCAATTGCGGAAAGATTAAAAATATTTGAGTTTTCCCCACGACCTACTGGATACTAACGCCCTGTTCATTTAAAAGATTTCCATTGTTGTTTCGGGCAGATAAAAATCATTGTTGATTTTGTCAGTTTAACTTCTACTTTTTTCCTACCTGAATTGAATTAATATTGAGAATTTTTTTTTCTAATTATGAGAGAACTAATATTTTTGATCAGAATTTTTTTTCTGTGAATACAAATTATATAATTGATTCCGAATTGTTGTTCAGGTAGAAAAAATGTTTGTAATTTCCCGATACAGGGTGATAGTACTCGGGAAATCAACAACGATTTTTGTCTGCCTGAAACAACAATGGAAATCAGCTAAATGAACAGGTCGTTAGTATCTAGTAGGTCGTGGTTTTTCCACTGCCTATATTTTAACTATATTTTATTCACAGGTTGAACTTCGTCGAGTATCATGGTATCTAACTAAAAGAAAATAGGGTCAACAATGATACGGTAGTGTAAGTTTATTGCGCCTTACGCGTTTCGGCATTACGCCATCATCGGAGGCTATACATCTACAAGAAGTTAAACTGACAATCGACAATCGATCAGTGTAGTGAAAAAGTAGTACGAGTGGTCCAGGAGCCTATAGCTCACTTTACACGCTCGCCCAAAAAGTAAACCAAATGAGGTACTCTGAAGTAGGAAAGAAGTCCGATGAACCTCTTTAAGTCATCCAGAAAAGAGTCCCTTCATGGTAGGGACGAGAATCGGATTGTGGATTGACGAATAGCGAGTCCGAAAAACTAGGATCTAGCAGATCCAGTAGTTGGGGAACTCGGCCTTGTTAATGTTCTCGAAATTGACATCCAAGATATGATGGGTCTTCGAAACCTGAGGGAACCCCTGATAGTGAGTGAGTGGCCCAGGATACCAGCAACCAGGATATTTTCATGATGTTCCATCTTAAGCAGCATGTTCCTGAGAAGTGTTTGAACATAGGAACCAATATGGGTCATCCCCAGATCTTCATAGATAGAGAGTAATGGACCGGAGGGTAACATTTTGGAAGGTCTGAAGATCTTTCCATCTCGATTTGCAAATGGAAGCCCAAGCAGGCATACCGTGAAGTAAAATGGCACGAATCACTACCTTGTATAACAAGAGTTTGCTGTCCACTCTGAGAGCGCTGTTTCGCCCCAGTAGCGCGATGAGACTAAACTTCGCTTTCTTAGCCTTGTTAAGCGAATATTGGACATGGTCGTTCCATTTGAGCGTGGAATCAATCACAACTCCGAGATACTTATAATTTTTAACCCACTCAAGCTTCCTACCATGTATGATGACGGACATTGGAGGGTTTTTGCGTTTGCGTGTGATGAACATGGCTTTACACTTGTTAACATTCATCTGTAAGCGCCACTTAGAGAACCAGATCCCGAGGCTTTCCTCTCTGAATATTTTGGCAAGTTTGTACGTCTCGGGACCGAAATAGCTTAGTGTGACGTAGTCAGTTTCTTGTTTAGGGCGGTTGGGTGGCTGTTATAGGGAACGTTTGGTATTATTGGTTCCTATGTTCAAACACTTCTCAGGAACATGCTGCCCAAGATGGAACATCATGAAAATACCCTGGTTGCTGGCATCCTGGACCACTCACTCACTATCAGGGGTTCCCCTCAGGTTTCGAAGACCCCGTCATATCTTGGATGTCAATTTCGAGAACATTAACAAAGCCGAGCTCCCCAACTACTGGATCTGCTAGATCCTAGTTTTTCGGACTCGATATTCGTCAATCCGCAATCCGATTCTCGTCCCTACCATGAAGGGACTCTTTTCTGGATGACTTAAAGAGGTTCATCAGGCTTCTTTCCTACTTCAGTGTACCTTATTTGGTTTACTTTTTGGGCGAGCGTGTAAAGTTAGCTAAAGGCTCCTGGACCACTCGTACTACTTTTTTCATTACACTGATCGATTGTCGGTTTAACTTCTTGTAGATGTATAGCCTCCGATGATGGCGAAATGCCGAAACGCGTAAGGCGCAATAAACTTACACTACCGTATCATTTTTGACCCTATTTTCTTTTAGTTATATTTTATTATATAGTAGGCAGTGGTTTTCCTACATTTTAAACCCTGTCTGGCTAGTTTATGTTATAAATGCATAGTAAAATTTTGAATCACCTTGAAATATAATATTTTCAAAATAATTATTAGGCTGAAGTTATGAATGTTTCTAAAAGTGAACTAATGAAGCCTTAACATGTTATGTTTAAATAAACATTCGAATTCCTTTGTTGACCAATAATAGTTACATGAAGCCTTAATACATGTATTTAAGGTTTACAAGGTTTACAAAGCTTTAATTCTGAAACGAAAAATAAACTTTATTCCCTCTGACGTTTTTTCTGGAACTTTTTTTTTCCTACATTCTTTTGTCCAGCCCCCTCTTCACCTATATATATTAAAATTAAAATTAATTCCTATCAATTGCCCACCATTTACTGTGGTTACCTGGCCAGCGCCTTATTTTTGGATACTGTAATTCTGGATTACACATGAAATTTTTAGTATGAGTTGCAGATCATATAAAGATGAACCAAAAATCGCGCATTTTTGACAACGTTCATTCCATTCCCCATGTGGCTTCGCTTAAGGCTTCATTACCCCACAATGAAAAACAGGAAAGGCAACTTTTCTTCACTTTTGCAGATTTGAATTCAAAAATATGAGGTGTGGTCACCACCCGACTTTCTTATACGTAAATGTCCTTGTCCAAATACAGAAAGCAATTAAACAACTATCTAAAACGGTATGGCTACTTCCGATGGAAATTTTGAAAAAGTTTGTGAATAAAAGTTACTTCAAATTAGCTTCTAAACACTTTGATATAGATTCCAAATTTTCCTATTCCGTCTTATTTCGCCTATATTAGCAAAACTAGTTGTTACCCGCGGCTTCGCCCGCCCGCGCTATATGTTGAGGGGAATTACAAAGCAAAAGCAGATAATTTTAAATGAAAACCCCAGAAAGTGGGGAAGGGGGGAGGGGTCGTAGGGGGCTGATTTTTGGCGATAAAGCAGGTCCTTAATTGATAAGCCTGCCCTGAAAATTTCAAGTCGCTAGCTCAAACCGTCTAGGAGGAGATAGAATTACAGATAAATAAATAAATACACGCAAGAGTTTTAGTATACAAGAAACTGGATTTTGACAAGAGTAGAACTGGTACTTCCGGTTGAAATTTTGAAAAATTTTCTTAACAAAAGTTGTTTAAAATTAAATTTGGAACAGTTTTTAGTCCCTTCAAAATTTTCATAAACGCAATGTTTAACGAGATATTTCAAAATTTATTTTTTGGCGTTGGAGTAAACTGATACTTCCGGTTTACCGATTCCACTGGAAAACTAATCAGACCTCCGGAGGAAGATAATAATCTTAAGTTTAAAGTTTGGTCTCGACAGCTTTAGCCGTTTGGACGCTGTCGTTTACAAAGACACAGACATTTTCCAGAAATCACTTTTTCGTAATCTAGGGACCCTAAAACGTGAAGATCAGTGAAAAGCTGGAGGTCGAAATTTTTCATGATTACAATACTTTCTTATACTATGTATAAGAAAGGAAAATAACTATAAAGTGTATATTTATAAAAAAACGCCCTAAAGGGCAATGAAAAAAGTTTATAACATGAAACCCAAGCATGGAAAAGAAGAAGACAGCAGCACTCTACCTGGCAAAAGTTTGTCCTGTACTGTTCTTTCATATTATCGACCCCCATTTTAAACCCATTGACCTTGTGCAAGAAAACGTCATATTATTTTGTGCTCAGCTTATTTCAGTGAAATACTTGCATACATCAAAAATCAATTTCAATGTTCATAGAAAAGCAATTATGCATGTAATGCTATGCAAAACTACTGTAATGCATACAAAATTTTGAACACAGCCAGGTGTTATTTACTGTGGGGTAATAGCTGCTAAGAGGTAGGTAGAAAGTAAAGGAATACTCTCAGTAGTTTAGCAGCATTATATATTAAAAAAATGTCTGAAAACTGCGTTTAATTTGAAAACAAACTTTTGGATACTGGGTACACTAGTTTTGTTTTGTGAACTAGTACTTTAACTTGAATGATTAGCTACAGTATGCCTTGAACAAATTTTAGCTTACAAAAACAGTTTAGACTACAGTAAGTATTACAATTTAGAAAGCAAAGTTAATTTTCTAACGCCTGGGATCATTTTTTTTTTTAAATGGGGGTCGATAATATGAAAAAACCAAACAGAACAGAACAAACTTTTGCCAGGTAGGGTGCTGCTTGTCTTCTTTTCCATGCTTGTGTTTCATATTAAAAACTTTTTTCATTGCTCTTTAGAGCATTTTTTTATAAACCAGCCCTTTCCTTTTTTGCATAGCAACTATGCAGAAGGGGGCATACATTTTGATAAAAATGAAATTTTTTTGCCAAAAGTGGCTTAAATTTGTAGCCCATTTGTCATTATCAGTAATTAGAGCAAAATACTTTGCTACAATGCTACAAATATTCAGGATCTTAAAGCCCCGGCAATGCTTAATGAAAATGCAATTTCTCAAAAAGTGACCAAAAATTGATCCTGAAAGAGGAGAATAAGTCAGACTAAACCGAAAATTGTCAATTTTATAGAATATTACATGTAGATTGTAATAAAAGTTGCTCGAACTCTTACTGACCAATCTCTAGGATGTGAAAAGATTTGATATCTATGCAAATTAGGGTCCAATTATCTCTGAAACCACTGCAAAGTTTTGAAAAACGACTTTTTTCATAGTAATCCTCATGTAATGTATTTTTTTTTGTTTCTACCCTAGACAGTGTATTTACTTTGTTTCTATCTGCAATACACAGAACCTGAGACCGACCTTACAGTATCCAAAAAAATTCTTTTCGCTACAGTAATCCTACAGTATACCCAATTAGCATTAAAATTCTTCAAATTATTCTAATCACTTATACGAACAAGCTCCCTTGGCCGTTTTCCCCAAAGTTCAGGCGTTTTCGCGAAAATGGTACTTTTTGGTGGAAAAAATTCCCACTAGACCTCGGTTAAACATATTATAGGGTTGGCACTGCCGTGCCTACCCTGATAGTAAGATTTATATATATATATATATTGTAAATTTATCTTTTTTACTTTGTGTATTTATTTTTTCACAAATACCTTAAAATTAAACATTTTGCATAAGATTAGGACTGCATCGTTTTTTTTTTTGTTTTTTTTTTCCTTTTTATCAAGATATTGAGTAAAACGATAAATGCTTCGAATAGGCAATTGATTAATAAAGCAAAATTTAATCGCACTATTTTTGTCAGGGAAACTTTACTTGCAGTATTTTAGTTAGCAATAGACGATGCTCATGTAATACATTCCGAGCACCTGATATTTCACTTTATTTATTTTTTTTTTCCATCTTTAATTTTGTTTTTTATTTATAAATGTTTAGCTATAATTTGGAATATGTCAAATCATTGCATATCGTTTTGACAAGTCAAATTTGAAAATTAGCAGGAATCTGAACATTTTTCTTCAATAACACTTTCTTATTATATTTTAAATACGAAAATCAATTTCATTCTTCCTCCTTTTCATGCACCAATGCAATCACGTGAGACTAGTGACTTCCTTGAATAACGAACGAGCAATTGCCTCGCTTTCAATTCAACTTCTAGATGAGCTGTTTCTATTGGCTAGCCATTAAACCGGAAGTTAAGAAGAGCTCTCTTTATGGTCCGCGATTACTGCTCTGTTATAAATCGTGCTTTTGAATTTTACGTTTTATTTGCGAGAATTCATTCCGTGGAGATTGATACATACTTCTTTCTTGTTCAACTATCATCTAGTTATCTTACTTCATCATGACCGACACAACAGAAGCAACTACTACGGCTTCGTCCGCTCCAGCATCGAAGAAGACCGCGAAGCCCAAGAAGGCTCGCCCTGCCGCTACCCACCCCAAGGTCGCGGATATGGTGAATGCGGCGATCTCTAATCTGAAGGAGCGCAACGGTTCATCGGTGCCTGCCATTAAGAAATACATTTCCGGTAACTATTTGGTGGATATCAACAAATTGACTCCATTCATTAAGAAGTACCTGAAGACTGCTGTGGCCAACAACACTCTCGTCCAAGCCACAGGTAAGGGAGCAAGCGGTTCGTTCAAATTGTCGGCGAACGCCAAGAAGTCTGTGAAGACAGAAAAAGTCGTGAAGAAGGGCAGCGAGAAGAAGGCTGCGAAACCGAAAAGCGGAGAGAAGAAGGCGGCCGCGAAGCCAAAGAAGACCGAGAAGAAGGTAGCCAAGCCAAAGAAGGCTGCTGAGGGTAAAGCCGCCAAGCCGAAAAAGAACATGGAGAAGAAGAAAGCCGCCGCGAAGCCTAAAAAGACTGAAGTGAAACCGAAGAAAATGAAGGGCGCCAAGAGTCCCAAGCCGAAGAAGGCTCCTGCCAAGAAGACCGCAAAGAAATAAGCATGCAGTTTTAACTTTTTAAGGTATACAATTTAAAAACGGCCCTTTTCAGGGCCATATTTCCTTAAGAAAGAGATACGCCAAATGCCCAATGGTTTTTAAAATTTTTTTTAATAAAGTTTACTAATTTTCCATATTTTTTTTCCAGAGGGGGTAGGGTGGATATTATCAAAGATTTTATAATGTATCATTCTGTCAAATGTGATTAAGGATAAGGCTTGAAAGCAACGAATTAATTTTATGAAGGGTGGCCTTTTAAAAATATTATTCTTAAAAAAAAATATAAGACCACGCCTCATAAAATTAATTCGTTGCTTTCAAGCCTTATCCTTAATCACATTCGACAGAATGATACATTTATTATAGGCAAGAACATTTATGAATGATGCATTTATTAATATAAGAACGAATTGAAATCCGTTCATCTTACGCAGGCATATTTTATCAGCCAATAATGAAATCACCGTGGTTTTATTATTAAATTCATTAAATCTACTGCGTAGCCAATTACCGGAGTTGTTGGGCACTACGTTCAAAATGTCATTGCCTGTTTCTTAAATTGAGTATTGATTTCAGATTCTTTTTCGGATTAGAACGTAATATTAGATTTAATAAGCACAATGTGAGGAAGTGTGTCAAGGTATGGAGGATAAATAATTCTAACTGAAAGTTTTAAAATTAATGAATGGTTGACATTTAAAAGTATTAACAGTCTAAGAGTAAATATGGTACTATCTAATTTAAGAGTACTATGTAGTGTCAAGGGCAATCATTGGAAATTGAACATTCAAGACGTGGTTAGGCAGGAGTGGAGTCACTTTGATAGCGTGAAAAATTATTCCGTTCGAGTTGAAATCCGTTCATCTTACGCAGGCATAAAAACTAACTCTTGTTATCTGATTTCAGGGAATTCGCACAAAGCCAGAAAGAAATTAATGATTACTATAGTTTTAGGCAATTTCTTCGCATAGCCAGTTGTAAAAATACATGCATGTTTTGTTGGCTATGATGTGCCGTGTCTTGCGATATAACTGCTCTGAAAAGGCAATTAATCCGACGAATGCTTTGTGATGTGCTTTCCTTCAATCTGTCATTAGTATGGCCTCATCGTTTCCGTAATGCGTAAGCAATATGATTTAAAATTTATAAATGAACTAAGAATTAAATAAACATGTGCAAGTTTCCTGAATTAGATATTAATTTGGGCCACCAGGCTACGCAATTACCATTATTTTTTATTATTGGTATTTGGAGGGCAATTTTTGTTTTTTCACACAAGTTCCATTTTTCAAAATTAACAGTATTAAATGTCAAAATTGAAACTAGAAGCTTACTTAATTTCATCAGGGGAATAATTCTCCACTTAATTTCAATAAAATGATTTATAAAGAGAAACTTTACTTTTATTTGTAAAATATGCTTCTACAAAATTTTATTACACGAATATTTTAGTTTTGAAATTTAAATCGAATATGAAAAATAAAGGCCTTCCAATACATACTAGGAAGTGACTTTTAAGTTTGTGCGTGTAAGTGACAGGGTTATATTCTTGAACTTATCAAACAAGCGCTCTTGACCAGAATGTAAGGTGACCAGATTCTCAAAAGGCAAAACCGGGACACTGCGATCACCAAAACCGTAAATGAATGCATATGGCGGTGTACCGGAAGTTACGTCAAATGAAATCGGAAGTTACGTAGTTTGATTATCAAAATTCAACTAGAAGTAAGAAAGCAAGTAAAATACACAAAAACGAAAAACTTATTTAAACAAAATCCATACATAATTGAGTACTCTTAAAACTATGAATTTCTTTCAAGAGATCTTTTCTCGATAAAAGATTTTTGGAAAATTCAACACAATTTTGACCATAATTAATCTTAAGTGATTAGTAGAGCATTCAATGTTTTCACATCTCAGTTTTTTCACGTTTCCAGATATTGTTCATGTGAGGAAATACTCTTTATGTGGGCGCATTAGTTCCAAGTAAACAAACCACTTTTTTCCGATTGAAAAATGGAAGGAAAAATTCTGCGACCTGGATTCGAACCAGGAACCTCGACTATCTTTTAAAAAATTAGAATAAGGAACGTGATTCTTTTCAAAATGTAAAAAGATCTCAACCCACTTGCCTGATAAATTTATTAGTGAATCATTCAGAAATTTTATCCCCAGTTATATATTGTTTCACGTAAGTATAATCATTAAATAGTGCGTCTTCATCAAACTGAATGCTTGCTGTAGTTTTACTAAAACTTAGTAATGAACGATGCTGTGCATTCTACGTCTCCCCATTCAGGTATTGCTTTTAATCCTATCCAGCTGTGTACCATCAAATCTTTAAAAAAAAAAAAAGGTTGCGTAATAAAGAGCACATCAACTCTTATAAAATAATAAAATAAGATGATGAAGAAGAACGGGACATTTTTTCAAGCCGGGACAAAGAGTCAAAAACCGGGATTATCCCGGCTAATCTGGGACGTCTGGTCACCTTATATAATGTAACTATAGTTTTGACGAAAGTGAGTTATATTTTCGATAAATCCTACAGAAATTTTGACAAAACTATATTTCAATGTGTATTATGTACATTTTGTTTTTGATAAAATATATTTTTTATGTTGACAATATTTTAAATAAAACTTCAAAACAGTTTGTTGTCAAATATTCTAAATTTTTTGTTGAGGAACACGTTTATTTACTAACACTAAAATTTTTCCGCAAAGTTTTTAAAATTACACTACGAGCTGAAATGTTGCAATATGAGTAGGGTGCCTGTAAGGAGAGTGGCCACCGTGATCTGTATATGTAAATGGTCTCTGCTCTTCACTCTCTAGCTTGTCTAGGGCCTGCAGCTCACTTCAGATGGCGCTTGTGTAACATCTTCAGCAACATGCTTTCCTTGAACTTTGCTTTAAGAGAGGAACTTTCCAGAGTTTTAATCAAATTTGCTGGCCAAAAATAATAATAATAAACAAGGTGAAATTATTTGGTGTAAGCCTTTATATTAGGATATTGTTTATTGGAATTATTTCTTCCTTCTAAAAAAAATAAACTTAGATATTTTTTGTTATTTTGTTAAATTTAAGAATTGTTTTCTTTCATTATTTATTATCAAAACATAAAATCTATTAAATAAAACCTAACTTTTCCTTTCAGAAAATAAAATTTAATCACCTTCAAAACTCAATCTCTTATTTGTTCATGTACAATACCTACCTAAATACATAAACAACATATTATGGATAATTGGTTTCATACAGTATTTATTTCAAGTTATATATTCTGTATAATTGTCTCAATTTTATCTTTACTAATATGTGAAAATTGACTTACATGTGCTGCAATTGCATACATGTAGTGATAAATTTTACATGATATATTGACAGACATGTTAACAAACATATTAGATATAACACCTTTGACTGTATACATCATTTATGGATATTATTTAACAATTTAAGGTTGAAAGCATGTCAAATTATTAAAGATAAACTAATTAGAATGTTTTTTTCCATATGGGCCTTATTATAACTAAAGATGTACTCCTTTTCTTAAGTTCTTTGTTCTTGCTTTAGTTTTTGCCATTTTATTTTTCATTCTAGTGAAAAAGTGAATTCGGCAGATAATAAAAATATGTATTACTTTAGCTGTAAGTGACACTCTTTGTCCTTTCAAATGACATCCTCTCTTGAAAGTCGGTAAGATGTTGCTGCATAGAACATCATGAACAATATTAGAGTATATTGAAATATGGGTGGGACTTTCAATATTAGTGGCTACATGTTGTTCAACAAATTTTAAGAGTTTAAATAGAGAATTGGAAGGATGAATCAAAAACCTTTGGTTTTCATATCCACCAGTTTACTTTCTAAATTTGGAATGTTATTTTGTTTCTCTACCAGAGATTCACAGCAAGCTACACCTTTCTCATTTAAAAAGTGCCTAGCAACAAAACCACCTAAGTAATACACAATAGAATCACGGTCAGGTATTTGACAGTAGTCATGGTCTGGATTAACTGAATCAGCTGCTGCTGAATAGCTGGTTATCTGGCTATGATTTGCTAGTTCTTGCAAAGGGCTATTTATATCTACAGTATGTTATCTACAGACACTGAATTTTCACTTTCCTGAGAGCATACTTCAGGATTGTTAAAAACAATTTCTAATTGCTGCTGAAGTTGTTCAGAAAGTTTCGGGCTGCGTTTCTTCCGTTCCAAAGCTTCTTGTCGCAAGCTGATGAACATGTCCACTTGATTGTAGTCAACAGCAGCACGTTTTGGGGGACTCATCAATGAATACACAGACATGAGCCTGTACAGATAAATAAACTGAACTGTTCTTGGGTGGCTGTCTGTCCCATTGCCTTGGCGAATGATCCCAAAGAAATGCTGTAATTTTGATAAAAACCTCATCAGGTGGTGACTGGTCTTCTTCAGTTGCATGGAGCAGTAAGAGTTCTTCTTCATTCTGTGGTAATGTTGCTAATCTTTCTAGTGGTTGAATTTCCACTTCATTATTTGAGCTTTCCGTATCTAATTGGTTCACATGAGAATAAATCTATAATCAAACAAAATTTTACTCAATCATACATGTCACTACATACCTTTTAGGCCTACTTTGTGTCTTTTAGTCGAAGTTGTAATCATCGAGGCTGCCTTTCTTTTACTTGGCAAATTTCTTTTTTTTGGTAATTCTTTAGACAAATATTTAGGCAAATTTGGAAACTGTGTGGGAACTGCATCATCAGTCAGACTCCATTTCCCCCTCTCAAGTTGTACTTGAACACCATTTATTATCTGTGGTGGATATTTCTTCAATATATATCTTTCGTCAAAATGAAGATCACAAACAAAGCAGTTCACTGTTAAGAGTTTGTCTGATCTTGGAATTTTTCTCTGCCACTCATCTATGTGACATGGTCTCACTGCAAAATAATGTCGCTTTTCACAGGCTATATTTCTTCTATTACCATATCCAGATTTGCAACTTGGCACAAAACACGATGGCATATTATCTAAAATTCAAAAAAAACAAAAAACTCGATAAGTATAATTAGAGAAAATGAATATTAGTAACTCGTTAATTACTTTCAATAACTTATTATAGTAATTTTTCTTAACTGATGGAGAATTTTTATTTAATTTTAAGTTCGTTTCTAAATCTAATACACCCTTCCGCCAGAATCCTTAAATGTGAATGATTTACATATAAGAATTCTGATTCTGCTTTCTTTAATCAAACC
>JAHWFO010040014.1:0-52090 GCA_023313115.1 Rhysida immarginata
TTTCACATAACCACTCACATTTAATCAGGCTTAACATTTTTTTCTTCGACAGCTGATAATTATTTCTAAACATGTACATTCTAATTGTAGACCATTGATTGCGTACCTGTGAATTTTTTTTTCATTCAAATATTCAAACGTTTTATCATTAGCAAACGTTGGCACTTTAAATCGGGTTCAAACTACAGCAGATTGTGCAATGGGAGGCATTAATGGCAAGTAGGCTTTCTTTTACAAATCCGTCGTGTTCATTCTCAAATACTCTGGGCAAAGATTTGGGGAAATGGGTGCTGGGGTTGTCGTGAATAAGATGTCACATTTTTTCCTGATCAAACCTGGATATCCAGAATCCATATTTTAATTACATGTATACAGTGTGTTTCTAAAAGTAGTTACCAAACGTTACATACAGTTAGGGGACACCAAAGCAAACAGTTTTTACCATAGCATGGGGAGGGGGGGGGGCAGAACCGTACCATTGTCTGGCTATAGAGGAGAGAAGTGATCATACTGGTAAATTATGATAACAAATGCACGTAACAAAAAGATGTCCATGCATTAAAAATTCCTAATAAAAAAAATATTCACACAACATTAAGTGCAATCATTAACAAGAGTTGCAATCTTCTGATGTGTATTGCTCCACGATCAAGTTTATAGTGAAACTCCACCTATCCTTTCCCTAACTGCGATTAGTAGCAGCTTCATCGTGCTGCTGAGAAATTATTCTTTTGGTTTTTTTTTTATAAAGAAATTCAATTGATTTTACATTATTTTTTTCATTTACACGTTACATCACTTCTCTCCCCCATAGCCAGACTATGGTAGGGTTCCGACCCCCCCATACCAAGGTTA
This sequence comes from Rhysida immarginata, assembly GCA_023313115.1. NCBI lineage: Eukaryota > Metazoa > Arthropoda > Chilopoda > Scolopendromorpha > Scolopendridae > Rhysida > Rhysida immarginata. The sequence goes on from JAHWFO010040014.1 coordinate 856, forward strand.
AAAACGGTTTTGGTGTCCACTAACAGTGTGTAATGTTCACTAAGTACCGTTAGAAACACCCTGTATATTTCCTAGTTATTTATATCTATGGCTATTGAATGACATGGATCAAAATCGAAAGAGTCAGAAGTGAAAGCAAGGAAGAATATTTTGTGTGCATTACATTTTTTAAAAAACAATATGTACAGGATTATGGGCAGAATATGATTAAAGAAATGACACCGTAGAATCACGAAAGTTTTTAGAAATATCTGTTTACATCCGTTATAGCTTATTATGTGGTTTTATTATTTAAGTATCTTTCGGATGTGACCACGTCAGCATAAAACAATATTAAAAATGATAATACCAAAAATCGAGAAGCAGAATACAACATTTCGAAAAGCAATTCTATCAGGAGAAAGGCATTCACGAATCTTGGCATAAAATTGTAAACAAATTTTAATAGAACTACTATGTTGTTGAATTTGATAGTCCTACTCTGATATTTACCTTCTTTTACAGGTATCTGGCTAGTAGGAATTAACAAAGCAGCATTTTGGCCATTCTACAACATGCGTTATAATAAGAAAAACTTGTGAGGTTATATGGATGCATTATCTGCCTTCGTTCAATTTCCAGAGACAGAAGAAACTTGGGGGAAAAAAAACTGAAAGTTTAAGGACATGTGGAATTTTGCACAATGTCTAAGAGCTATGGTCTGGCTCTAATTTTAATTATGAAGGAAATATCAGTACAAGGAGTCTGACACTCAACAAAATTATGGTTAAGATTCATGAATCTCGATAATTTGATCAAGATTCAGGGCACTGTTAACAGATTCAAAGTTTTGCCAGAATTCCACAGATTCACTAAGGGATTCAATGATTTTTCAGAGAATAATAGCCATGCGAGAACTTTTTGTTTGTCTCGTTTTTTTTTGCCAGAATCTGGGTCGAGATATCGGCTCTTGAAGTCAGATTCTGGATTCAAAATTCAGAACAGATTCAGTGAGATTCGCAGCACTTCATTTTTTCCTTTTCAAAGATTTAGAATATTGCCAATCCCTTGACGGGAACTTTTTGCTTCTATCGTTTTTTACAAGAACCTCATTCGAGATATTGGCTCGAGAAGTAAGATTCAGGATTCAAAAGCATGAGATTCAGAACAGATTCGGCAGGATTCGCAAAGATTCATTTTACCTTTGTCAAAGATTCAGAGTATTGTCAGACCCCTCGTATCAGTCTATACGACACACATTATCACTTCATATATACAGAGGAGTCCAAAAAAATGTACTCACTGTTTGATAGTCCATTTCTTGTTACAAATTTGACTTGCAGATACAATTTTTGGCACTGTGAGAGAGTTATAATAAGTGTTCAAAGTGACCACCAAACTATGGCTGTCAGTGATAGCACAATGACCACACAGATCATACAAACTTCCTTGCAAATTCCTCATCCTCACAAACCTTGTGCTCAAACCAATCACAGTACTCCATCATTAGATTCTGGTCGTCCTCATTCATCGCGTGTAGCAGTCTTGGAATGAACACTATACACTTTGCACCCTTCAGAATGCGTCTTACACTTGACCAGCTCACCCCACTTTCGAGCACTCCCATCGACCACCAGGGCTACCCTACCATGACAAATATCTTAGTTTCATAGTTACACAATAGAGGGGCGGCACATGACATCAGAGTGATAGCTGCCCCCTCTATCGATGAAATCAAAAGCATTCAGAGTGGCAAAATGAGTGGCGGTTGTACACGTTTGAGCAAGCTTGGCAGGTCTCTCTATATTAAAATAACAAAGAATCGGTGAATTTTTACTTCTCAAATTAATAAATCGTATTCATGGTCTCAAGGTGTTGTAATGCTAAAGCGAATGTAAATTTAGTAGGGTTTACTTTAAACAATACTTAAATTTATTGACTTTTAGCTAATCGTTTCGAAGATTTTGCTGCATCAACAAAGTGTAAAATAAATAGCTTCAATTAAAAAATGTAAATAATAGTAATTACGATAAACAGTATAAATAATTACAATTAGAAATGAAATATGATAAAAAATTTTTAAAAAAATTGCTTAAAACCAACATTAAGAATCAACTATTTCTCTGCTCATTTAAAATTAACGTATAAATTACGGTTAAAATATCTGCAATCTTTTAATATGCACGTACATGATTTGCAATTAAAAATAGAATTTCGTAAATGATCAGGTAATTCATTTCACACACAAAAGGTATTATGTGGGGGAAAAGGTTTTAAATTTTATGGTGTTTTATGAAATATAAATCGATTTCTTGTAGGTGCTTTACAATTTCAACCCGTTTGAAAATGTGAAATTTAATTTAATGGGTGTTTGTAAATCGCAATATAATAACTATCTCACGCAATCTATAATATCTAACAAGGTTAGAAAAATTCAACAAGCCATGATGTTCAAAAATTGAGTGACCGACTGATATTTATTAAGATGAAATGGCGTTCGGAACACGCGAAAGCTTCGAAACGCTTAAGCTAAAAGTCAATAAATTTATGTATTGTTTAAAACTACATGTATTTCATTCAAATTAATAAATAGTTAAAAGCTGCATTGCATGGGAAGGGTTCAGGGATGCAGTTTATTAGTTTCTAAGCAAAGACGAAAAACGAAGGGAAAAATGAATCGGAGCTCTTGGGCGTAAAGGGTGGAAGCCAAACAAATATTGAATCCTCCTCAAACAGGATCCGAGATTCCATTATTTTCTAACTTTAGCTAATTGTCATGCTTTAATTTCTCATTTAAAGCCTCGAAATAATCATTCATGATAATTCAGACTGTCTTAAAGCGTAAACAAGCCCATGACAACACCAAATCCACATGTATCGCATATGTAATCGAGCTTGTTTTGGCACTTGCTGGGACACATGACACCATCGTGACGTGACTTGATGACGTCGGTGCCGCCCCTCTATTCGTGAAAAACAGCGATTGATGTGGACTCTAGTGGCGTTCAATGAAATTACTTTATCAAGGTATCAGCATGGGGAAACGCTTTAGCGTGTAGTGATGAAATAACAAGAGGACCGCACGGGCATATAATCACGGATTTGGTGGAAATTTTAGGAAGTCAATCTAAATTAGTGTAACTTCTGTGTAAAAGGATTTGACTCAATGGCCTTTCATTTCAGAGAAAAAAAATAAAATATTTTACGTTTATTATTGTAATGCCACATAAGCCAAATGAGAAGAAAGGTATACAACTTAACAGCAGTAGAGCAGTTATTAACATCAGGTTCTGTGAATTTACCGGGCCGGGTTCGATTCTTGTAGTATTGATATTTTTTTATTTTTTTTTTTTCATTATTTTTTCATTTATTTCCCATTATTTTTCCATTTTTTAAAATTTTTTTTGTATTTTCTATTTTTTTTGTGCGGTCCCTTTGTAAATTCGTGATTTTATGCTCACAGGTATAACTGTGACTTCTACTTTCTGATATCAGTGATTTTTACCTGTGAACATGGAATCATGACTTGTTTTTTCCTGCGACTTAGACAAACTGTGATGATGATTAGCGAATGTGGCGTCGAAGTAGGCATACTCTGATGGGTATTCTATAATCACGATTTGTAAATAACATAATAAGTGTATATATAATTTCGGTTTTGAAAACCTTTATTATCATGAATATCTCACTCCCCTTTAAAAAATAAATTGCTTGTTTACTTATGAATTATCCACAAATTGTCTATCTGTTGAGAAATTTGTACTCCAATAAGTGTGTGTATTCAAATATTGAAAATTAAATGCTATTATTCTGGAAAAAATGATGATCCTTTATTCATTATTTACGTAATTTAGCAAACAAGTATTACTTATTTATTTGACTTTAACAATACATCAATAATAATTGCGAAAATAACTGTAAAAATCACTGGTAACAGTTTCGAAGATTCGAGAGTAGCAGTGATTACTTGTGAAATATCACTATCAATGAAAAAATCACAGGTAGTGAAATCACGCTCATCACTATTAGCGTGTAAGTTCTTATTTTGATTGTCACATCACGATCGCACACGTTTCGTTGCGTCCTGCAGTGCAATGCGAGATATTAACATTGTGTGAGCCTCCGTAAACTCCCAAAAGTTGGAAGTAAACTTCGAACAACATGGATTGTTAAGCTAAACATTGAGAATGCTTGTTATTTTTTGTTGATTTTCTGGTTTTGGAAGTTGTTGATTCCTTCGCGATTGATATAAAACAAAGTAGCTATGGAATGCTTGCAGTTTCCGCTTAGTACAGCTTTACATGTACAAGTTATGATAAAATTGGTATCGTTTGAAAAGCTACCTATTCTGCATCATATCTTATGTGGGATATCACTCAGCGTGCTAGTTTGCAAACTAAATGCAGTAATGTGTATTTGCAAGTCCGATTTTGCAGTGTAACCATAACAAATGATGTACTTGGCCTTCAGTTCTTATTTCTCTTCTTCTAGCAACATCCACAAACGAAAAAATTGATAGTAAAACTATTTCTCTCCATCGTATATGATTTCTTCAACGCGATCGGGTCACACATTACCTTTCTCCGTTCGCCATCTTGAATTTCATGTGGCAACACCTATAGGGGCTGTTTTTCGCGAATACATCCGCATGAGATTAGTAAGTGTAAGTCTTTCTGTTTCGAAATTATTGAATTAGAAACAGTGAATATATTTTTATGGACTCTTCTGTATACAGGGTGGATATAAAAATGAGACCCCCCCCCCTTTTATTTTCGTAACCGAAACAGACATGTCAATTTTGATGAATCCAATAAATAGGAAGCTGTGGGTGACCTATCCCATGGTGCACTTTTCATCATCCCAAATATGCAAATTAGGACACATTCAAATCCTATCTTAAAAACCGTAACAGATACACGAAAAATTCCAATTAAAGCATGGCATTCCGAACAAACCAAAAAAAAAATTCCAAACTCTGATGAACGGATCACCAACAATCACAATCCAAAGCAGAAGATCATGTTGAACATTTCAGAAACAGTGCAGCTTGCCATCCTGGAATTGCTCTGTCTTCTGTATGCTGACACAAGCCTTGTATTTGCCTTTCTTCATGAAAGTGAATGTTATTATGGTAATTTTTTGATTTGCATGTTTAACATTCAAATGTCTTTGTGAAGTGCATAGGGAGGTAACTAATAAATTCAACAAGCGACTGTTGGTGATCCGTTCATCGGATTTTGGTAATGGATTTGTGCTTATAGTGGATCGGATTCTTCATTTCATTTGAAGTGGATTCGTGCTTATAGTTGAGTGATGAAGTAAAGAAGTTCCATTAATCACATTAATACACACACTCTGCTTTAAGTATGGAATAACAATGGAGTCTTTGTATGGTTATGTGCACACAAATTTTTTCATTTTTGTAATTTATTTTGAAAGAAACAAAATTTTGCTCTTTCTTTTGTTGCAAGCATCAATATTTAGCTTTAAATAAGTAACATAATTTCAATTTGGTGTGAATCTGTGAGGTACAAGTTCGTATTGTTCCCTTTTAGTCGAGCAAGACGCATTATTGAAAATGCATTAGAATAGTAGCTGCTAGATGGGCAAATCTTCAGAGGAAAAATTCTAACTAAATCTGAAAAGATTTATAAAGCTTTTATTTCTCTGCACAACTTTTAACAACCTCTGAGGAAGGAATACCTCTGAAGCGTTGGTATGTCCGAACGGCACACTTATACGTTTTTGTAATACAGTCGAAAATAAAAAATTTTATCTTTTTAATTATTAGGTCTAAGGAAACTAAAATTACTGTAATCTATACAGTAAACCTTTCTCTATAATAATACAGTATAATTAGCTTAGAGAATGAATTACTGTATTTACTATAATTAATTTAAATTGACAGGTACAGAAATAAGAAACCTAACGTCGATCTCATATAGCCATTATCTGCTTCTTCATTTTAAATTATATTTTCTTTCTACTTATTCAGAACCTGCATTTTATGAAATTATGTAGCTTCCTCATTAATTCCATACAAGCTTTACTGCTTAAATATGTATAAAAAAATTTTTATCCTACCTTCACTTCACCCTTGTAATTTTATTCTCGCCTGATCGTGAAGTTGAAATTTCGTGCCTTATTGAAAGTCTGTTATTACAGGTAGGCATAGGGAACTTTTTTTATTTTAATCCTGAGATTCTATTCTTTATTATAAGTATAATTATAATTCATAAAATAAATTTAGAAAATAGAAATAAAGTAAAATTTAGGCGGTTTCACTACAAACAGGCATGACTGCCGCCATGATGATGTCATTTCGGAATGTTCTTCGCTTGAAATATGCGCCCCCCCCCCTTCACAGGGCTCCTCCAATACTTAGAGCAATACATTCCAAGGGTGAAATGTAATTTTGTTTTTCTTTGTTTACTGTTTACTTCATAAAGAATTGTTTACGTCATGATAAGACTTTTATGTCAAGTGGACCAATGGCTCCCACCTTACCTTCTCCAATTTTCTTGAAATTTTACACACTTATTCCTACAGGGAATATACCAAGCAAGAACATTCTATTTAGCTTGTTTGGTGTGCTATAGCCCTCCAAAAAATGGCTCAAAGAACAGCAGCCGACAAAATGTGATTGAGTGACTAGTTTTGAGTTGAGGCTGTGTTTTAACTTGTGACCATGGAAGAAGTAGAAGGATTCTACTTCTTCCATGTTGTGACTGTGAGCCAGTGTGAGGTTCGTTTGGTGGGGGAGGTGTGCTCATGTGTGAATATGAATTGCGTATGTATAGTGTGTATTTCATTAATTTGGGTACAAATGTTTAGCTCGCATGATTAATGTTCATGATCGTGTGGCAGTTGTTTTAAAAATAGGTGCGTGTGGTGGAATATTTGGTTGTTGTAACATAAATTGTCGTTTTAGTTAGTGTATTGTTGTTTAGAGATTGAGATTTCCCTCCTCTACAACAATGCCCCAGCCAGAGAGACTGGGCTTTGTTGTAGCGGGGAGAAATTCTCGGTAAAACTGCTAGTTTTCTAAAACTGTTTTACCATTGTTAAAGTTTTGTTGTTGATGAGAGATTAGCGTAAGCGACGGACGCCTGAGGAGTGGGAGCTGAGCGATGAGCGCAAGCGATCGTTTTAGCAGCTGATTCGAAAATGGCGGTTAGGAAAAAATCCCATTTTCCTGCAAAAGAAAATAAAGTTGAGGTTCGACAGCAATGATGAACCGTTTTTATTCAAGGAAAAACGTCTGCACACGCTGTGAAAGTCATTTAGTACCAGTAAAGAGGAGCAAATTAGCGTGAGTCATATTTTGCAATCCGAAACGGCATGGGTGCTCTTTTGTCTTCGAAGACCACCAAAGATAAGAAAACATCTTGCCAACGAGTTCGGTGAGGCCGTTTTATGTATTATTAGTGCCACGGGAATTTAACTTTAATCAGGGAAATACAGTTTTATGATCAAGAACAACTCCTAGTACGGAATTTATTTCCCGTTTTGTGGAACTACTTTTTTCATCGAAGGTGCTTCTTTAGCGTTTGAACACAAAAAGGAATACAACTTTTATGCGGACGCTTGGTGAAAAATTGTTATATGAAATCCACTACTTTATAGTGAATGATGATTAAAACCGACAGGGTAGAACATTAATTAGTGTTTATCCAAAGGCTGTAGTTTATAATATCTAGCAATCTAAATGTTGTTTAAAATGATTGAGAAGTGCAATAATTGTAAAATTGCGTTGCTCATATAAGCAGTTCATACAGCGCTATTTATGTTAAAATAAATGGATTATTGCAGGTGTAAGTAACAGTCATCCACCCCAGTATCGAAAATTAAAAGAGTATAGCTGACTAAGAGAGTTATAAATTCATAATATGTTAGGGTTACTGTATCCCTCCCTCATAAAAAGGGGTACACGACGCTTGCTTGAGTTGACTGCGTCTATGATTGGTATAACTCTGTCAGACTAAGAGTGGCAACTGTTATACTTTAACAATTTTGGTCTAACAACAGCGGACACTTATGTGGGCAGGTTTTGGAGTAATTATTATGATGAGGTTATGTAAACGGTTTTGTTTACTTTCTTATTCGTTATGACGAGTTTTTACGTTATAGAGATTCAATTAAATGTATTGATTATTTTCTTTTTAGGGGCCCCAATCTTATTTTAAATCATTAAGTGTCTCTTAATTAGAATTTGATTTTCAGAATGTTTTATAAGCAACTGATTAGTTATTAAAATTATTGTTGATCTGAAGCACACTGTGTGTATGTTTTTTTCGACCTCTAACAAGTCCACCCTCCCTTGCTGCCACGTACGAAGGTTGGGTTAGTCCCATGGCCCAATAAAGATCACGCCCCCGCACGTGGGTGGCACATAATGGCGCCCGAACAGGGACTCGTTAGTTCGGAATAATCCGGATTTTCGAGGCCACCTTAAAACAGTATGGTTAAGAAGCGTCCTTGGTGTGTGAGTTTGGCAGTAGTTCAATAGGTAATTGTTTGTGTGTGTTATAGTAATATAACTAGTAGAATGCCGGTAGAAGGGGCAGAGGGAGGTGATGTTTTACCTGAGCCTAAAATGGCAGGCTATAGTAGCACGGTACCAGTGTTCTCCGGTGATGGGACGGGTATCAGCGTGTCAAGCTTTTTAAAAGCAGCTGAGAGTATTGGCACCCTTGGATTTTGGACGGATGAGATTAAGATCACCGTTGCCAAATCTAAACTTAAAGGAAATGTGGCTCGTAAAGCCTCAGAGTTTGAGCTGTTCAACGTCGACAGCTATGCCGAGTTCCGATCAAGGCTTGGTCAGGTGTTTGGCCGTGTCAAGGTTGATCGGGACTACGGCAAAGAGCTGTACGACGTTGTACAGTGCCGGAAGGAGACGGTCCTAGACTTCTCAGGGCACCTGCAACTTGCAATGGATCGGTTCATCCAAGCCAATCCCGCCATGGCGGCTACACGTGATGATCTATTACTGCAGCGTTTCAAGCACTGTACCCTCCTGCCTCACAAAAAACTACTGAAGGCTACCGCCCCCAAGACATTCCAGGATGCGATAAAGTGCGCGATGGAATCGGAGGAGTTGGAGAGGGGACATCACGGGGATAGCAGTAGGGCGGAATTAGACGCCAACCCGGCAGATGTGGAAGATGATGAATCGCTGACAGCTCCGAGAAGCAAGGCGCGTGAGAAGGGGCATGCTTCAAGCCCTGGGGCCATTATGCAGTGCCGCCGGGCATTATGCTCGCGACTGTCGGCAGCAGAAAACGCAGGTGACGGCACAAATTGTGACTGAAAAGGTGGAACCTATTGTGCTAAAGCGTGGGCAGGATCGCCTATATCGCATAGGCCAGCTGGTGGATATGCTGGTAGATACCGGATCCCAGGTGTCATTTCTAGACACTGAGCAATGCCACCAGCTGCCACAAGCCCCTATACATGATGTGGACACTATGGTCTGGGGTGTAAATTGGGGGTGTATGCACATAAGACAGGAAGCTACACTGGATATTAAAATACGCGGGCAAGTCTTGCCCAAGTGTGATTTCCTGCTACATTCATTCGAAGATAGGCCCTATGATGGGATTTTAGGAACTGACATTTTGGATGGTGTATCTTTTGTCTGTTCAATGGCCGCAATGATGGATGAGGAAAAGGGTGAGTTGGGTCTAGAAGTATGCACGCAGGAGGAAACAGAAACCCAAGGTTCAAAGGGTAAGAGTACTGATACGGACACTGACGATAACGCGTTTGATAAGCCATACTTACATAATGAAATAGTGGCACCCAATAATCATGTTATGGTGGCATGTAAGGGTATCACACAGGCAGACCTGCCAACTCACAAAATAAAAAGAGTAAAATCCTTCACGTTATAATTAGGCCTATGCGAATTTATATAAGTGTGCTGATTCATCAATTTTTCAATGAATAACCCATTATCTATAATAACTTATTAATATTTTTAACAAAATAAGGCATAAACAAATAAGTTAACATAAACATCAATTTCAGAACTAATGTTTTTAATTAGAAAAAAATATCACGTTACAATATGAAATAACATTTAAAGGAAAAGGTTAATTATTAAAAGATCTGAGTGAAGCTGCAGTAGCCTTTTTGGCTCTAACCAAAAATTGATCAGTAAACTGCTCCTCATGACAAAAACTAGACTTTTTAGATTTTAAAATGGTAAAATGTTCTAATGTTTTGTTTGACATTGATGCTCTAAACATGGTACGAGTCTTTCTGACTAAACTAAAAACCCGTTCACAGGCAGCATTACTATGAGGTATCGTCAAAATACTTAACATCACTTTTCCAATTCTGTCATATTTTGGAAGTCCATCAGCACCATTAAATAACCTGATACTGTTCCACTTCAAATCAATTCTACTATTAAAGTCTATATTGTCCCCTAAAATAGATCTAAAATTCTCCAATTGAAGCTGCACAAACTGATTCTGCAACATATCGGATACTGTTTCAAATGTTTCATTTCCTTTCATAGGCAAGATAAAGGGAAATCTTTCAATAAAATATCTAACAGAAGAAAATGTAGCATTTTCAATGTTATGTATTTGAGCCACTTTGGAATGTTCAAGTAATTCATCTTGCAATGGAAATTTATTAACTATATAATCACACACAGACAGAAAATAATTTCTCACAGATTTGAAAAAAGCTGATTTTTCTTCTTGCTTCAGACTACTTAACACTTGTAATGTAGCATTACCAACCACTAAATCAGAATCACACTTCTGATTTTTAAAAGAATGAAAATTTATTTTATACAAGGTCAGAGTTTCTTCAATACTTTGTTTTATTACTGAAGGCTTCACAAATCTAGAAAATAATTCCTTCAACAAATCCAACATTATATCTTTAAGGTTATGTATTAGAGGTGACTCTGATTGTAAAGTTAAATTTTTACTATCAAAAACTTGAATAACTCCCAAAAGAAAATAACAATATGCCTTTGATACAATTTTTGATGAAGCCATTTGGCAAGGTGAGAGACATGTCACATTCCTAACGAGAGAAAAATTTAATGGACATTTTTCTAGAATTTTTCCAATAATTTTTGTAATGATCCTATCACACTGCATTTTAAAAGACATAACATCTTTCTGAGAAATATCTCCAACATTATTCTTTTCATGAAGTAACTTTTCAGCCAATAAAACCAATGCCTATTTCTTTAAAAGGTAACAACAAACTTGAGTCTTTAATATCAATTTTCATAAGTTTTATGACTGAATCTGCATTGCTTAGCACATCCTTCTTTACAACTTTTCTCATGAGATTTCGGATAAGTTTCTCTAAGTAGAAAGATAAAACAGGCTTATCAGTTTGGAACTTTGTTAAAAACTCTGTAAAAACATTAGCTAAACTTAGATAAAAATTAAATTTTACAATTGTTGTTGAATATTTAGTTGCTGCTTTTATCATTTCATATGATTTTGTTTTGGGAACTGAGAATTCGTTTGATGGCTTCTCTAATTTTTGCACATACTTTCAATGTTTGGCCATATCTCTAGTGCTTGAGTAACAACTTTCGCATTTTCAATCCAACGAGTGGCACAAAATTTCAAGGCATACACGTCACTATTTGTGATACGCTCAAAATCTTCTCTCCTTGCTGGTGTATCTTTAAATAAAGTGTACAAAGCTTGAAGTAAGCCATCAATATCCCAATCTACAGCTAACCATCCTGACTTGAATGTCCCATGAATGGTATGTAACCCACAACTTCCAATGTTAATGGGTTCAGAATCATTATCCACTTCACTGATAATGTCTTTCACAAAATTACTGAAAATTGCCCAATTGACGTTAGGCCCATCCATCGATATCTGCAATGATTTTTTCAAATCTGATTTTTTTGTTAACTCTTTGAAATGCAACAACAAATCAGATGCTTTAGAATGACCTAGAAATGCAGAATCGAAATAATGAGACCTAACCAAATGCATGTTTTCACAATAAAATCTCACATGTAAATCAACTGCTTTGATTGAGACTTAACATTAAACGATTCATCAAACAAAAGCACAAAATAATTTGATGATCTAACATCTTCAAGGAGTAATGAATGAATGTGTGGTGCAATTCCATAACAAGCTAAGTAAACACTTTTTTTTTTCCACCACAAGAAAGTTCTTTTGCTATTCCACTATCAGAAAACATTTGAGCAAACAATTCGCCGATTCCATTACAACTTTTATATGAATGCTTTGAATGAACAGTTTTCAATGTCCACAAAATTTCTGCTCTCCACTTCATTTCCATTTTCTCAGTTAATGGAGTTATAAAAGTAGTATTGGACTTTAAAAAAAAAACCAACAAAAAAACAAATAGGCCTATAAACAATCTTTCTCTAATTCCTATAAAAATGGATATGATAAATTATGCTATTCTAAAGCACTATTTCTTAAATTACAGCTTTTTGCATTTGCTTTAACGCAGTTTTCAAAATAATTAACACAGTTTCCAAATTATTTAATGCAGTTTTCAAAATATTTAACGCAGTTTTCATTGGAATTAACGCAAGTTTCATTGGAATTATTGTAATTTTTAGAAAATGTAACACTTTTATTTGGGGGGGGGGGGGGGCAGGTAAATTTATTTAATTTTTACTGCTTTTTAAAATATTTCAGCGTCGTTTAAATGAGTTAAAAATTACAATTCTTACTTACAATTTACTGTAAAAAATATGACAATAACAATGAAAAACCATTACTTAGAGCAAAAAAAGATTATACATAATTTAAATCTTAAAATGTGGCTAAGTTATTTCATTGTATAAAATTTTGGTATGACTCTAAATGTACAAAAAATGATATTTTTTATTTACTGTAAAAAAATTATTTAATTATTTTTTTTTTAAATTTTGCTTTTTTTTACATAATTGCTCATTGACAGTTCAGCAGATCACTGTTTGTCGGATAAACTTTTACTAATACATTGCGAGTTCTATAGAAAGTTCTAAATCAACTCTTTTTATGCTGTTAACTCATTTAAACGACGCTAAAAATATTTTAAAAAGCAGCAAAAATTAAATAAATTTTTCTCAAAAAAAGTTAAATTTTCTAAATATTATAGTAATTCCAATGAAACTTGCATTAATTCCAATGAAAACTGTGTTAAATATTTTGAAAACTGCGTTAAATATTTTGGAAACTGCGTTAATTATTTTGAAAACTGCGTTAATTATTTTGAAAATTGCGTTAAAGCAAATGCAAAAAGCTGTAAATCACTACACTTACATTATTTGAGGTTGAGGGTCGAGCATCAGGAATACTAGAGACTACAGAATTAGGATCAGGGAGTAAAGTATGCACAGGTTCACAGTAAGGAATTTGCCAGAAAACTTTTCGAAGTGGAATATCGAAAGTTGCTACGAAGCTGATGATTCGTACCATTCAAGTGCACATTCAATGCAGCAATTCCTTGGTTACTAATTGATATTTCTTTCATACAGAGATTACATTTGGCCTTGAAATTATCACTTCCTTCCTCTAACCAGTCCTTATATTTTGAGTTTAGCAACCACAACTTGTTGAACACGCATTTTCCTGGCATTTTTTTATGATGAGGACGCAACATGTGATTGTCTTTAGGCTTAAGCATAACTGGAAAAGGCGATGCGAAAAGCTAAAAGGTGATAGTGAAATGATGAATGTATGGTGTTAAATTAACAAAAAAAAAAAATTTTAAACGGTTCACATTGTCAGTTGTTAAGTTAAAATATTCATGACTTTACCAAAAATCAATCTGAATTCATGACTTTATAAGGACCATTCTATGACCACTCAAAATTAATGATAATTCATGACTTTCATGACTTTTAAGGACCCATACGCACCCTGGTTAGAACATATCCATAAGCGGGTATATTAAGGCCGATGAGCGTTTTTTCGTTGGCCTTGGTAAAATTACATTTCACAAAAATGTTTATGGGCTTAAACTTTCAATAAAATAAATTCATAAATTTGGACAAATATTAAAGTTTTTAATATAAAAAATCTTCCAAGTTTCGAAAGCTTTTATAGTAGTTCTCGTCCCGATTCTCATAGAAAATAAATTTTTAACATGCTTGCACATTTTTAAACTCCTCAGCAGGCTGCCATTATTCCTGTGCAGTGCCGTAGCCACTCATATTCTTATCGGTGGCTACGCAGTGCATCATGGCTAGTTTGGTGCGATAACATTGTTCTTGAGAACTCTTCATAATTTTGCCGATAAAATAAGCCTAATGCCACAGCTGCAGCCGACTGGGCAGAGCTTGTGACGTAAGAACTTGTTTTTAACTTCGTTTGCGATGATTTCGTTCGTTGGTTGTCCGGTCATGCTAAGTGAGGGAACCAAATTTCGTAATAAAGGGCTAGAATATACCTTAAAATGCATTGTCTGGACCGAAAAATCCTTACGTTATAGGGATAATTACGCTATAAAGATTTCGCTCTATGGAGATTGAAAAAGCATTAAATCAATAGGATTTTTGCCGGGACCACAGAAAAATTTCGTTTTTGAGAGAATTTCGCTGTATCGACGTTCGCTCTATGGAGGTTCTACCGTATTTCATGAAACATCATTCCAATTTGTTCGATATATTACATGCCATATTTTAGCACTGAAAATTCCAATGAATCATAATGGTTACACTAAACTAGGTTCCTTGAAACCAATTTTGACTATCATTAATTTTACGTTATATTCATTCATGACACATCATCCCAATTTGTTTGATATATTACATGCCATATCTTATCATTAAAAACATTTGAGGGTGTCATAAGAGTACCATTAGAGCACATGCCATTGTTTTGATGTCAACCATTTTCTAAATGGTTCATTCCCGGAACCATATTTATTAATTAGCGAAAATAGTAATTTATATCTGCTTCTATCTCGCCATTATGATTTGTTTGATAAATTACTTAATATTATCTTTCTATTGAAAATTGCTAGGTGGGGTCGTGAAGGTACCATTTGTGCACGTGCTATTGAACCGATTTAGATAATATTTGTGATTGGTTCGTGCCATATACCATATTCATCGACTGACGAAAATAATAATGAATAACCGCTTCTGTCTCGTCATTACGATATGTTTGATATATTACTTAATATGTCTTCCTATTGAAAATTGCTTGACGGGAAAATTGAGGTACCATTTGTGCACGTGCCAATGAACCAATTTAGATAATGTTTATGATTAATTCGTGCCATGAACCATATTCATCGGCTGACGAAAACAGATTTTGAAAATCTTTCATAGCCTCGGAAGAGTTAGAGTTACAGACAGACAGACACGTTTATCAAAAAGCACCTTTCAGTACTTAATAAGACCAGACCATCATATTAGCACTGTCAAACTTGTAAAATGTTCAACTCTATTGGACAAAACAATAAAAGCCAGAAACTGGACACCAGTATACTAATTAAAGAAACACTGAAAACACTATTTTATTGACTCAGATGTACACTTCGGAAACCAAATTTCCTTCATCAGCGAGTCATTATCAATAAGTGATACGACGAATATATAAGATAATGAAACCAATTTTCTTAGGATTGATTGAAATTGTGAAAAATAAAACAACCAATAATATCTTTAATTGTGACGATGGTACTATGCCAACGGCAGAAAGGTTGCCATTAGCTAAATTTTTTACTAAGTAAATTGTTTGGTGGTATCGAGTTCGTTTGAACGTTGGGTTTGGTCCCTGTATATTTCGTGTCCCTTTTTAAGCAGAGTGAGTTTGGTCCAGTATATTTGAGTGACTCTTTTAAGCAGAGCCTCTTGCGAGAGACTCTTTTAAGCAGAGTGGCTGGCTGTTTTAGTTTTGGTGGGGGGGGGGGGGTTCTTGTTTTTATTGCTCTTGCTATGAAGGTTGTTCCGATTGGTTGTGCTATTTTATTTATTTACTATGGTCAGAAATATTTTGTAATTCATTGTTGGTTTTAGCTTTGTTTTCTGCTTTATATTTGTATTTTATTTGATTGGTTCCTGTATCTTACATACCACTCTCTTATTGATAATCACTCACTGATGAAGGAAATTTGGTTTCCAAAATGTACATCTGAGTCAACAAAAATTCTCATGTGGATTAGTGTTTTCAGTTTTTTTTTAATTAGTCTATTGGACAAATTACTTAAGTGTATGCTTGTTTCAGGGTGCAGAAGAATGGATAGGTGTTTCTGAAATGGGTATAACTCAGCTGTTTTTTAACTTATATTTTATTAGGACAAATGAAATTTTATGTTACCATTAAACAATGAAAAAGTGGAATTCATGGAAACAAAAGTTCATGTTCTGAAAATGAATAAGATAGATGATGTTTGTTTTCCGCAATACAATGGTGCAGCCGTTCTTAAGCTTGAGTACGACCATAAAGTTTCAGATTCATTGCCGATGCAGTTGTTCAGAAATTCTGAACTATCTCACAATTGTGTCACGTTTCAGGACCAAACCATTGTGACCAATACTGAAGCATCAGTGGAAACGTACAACAATCAAAGACTTGCTTAATTTCAAATACTCCTCGACTGCGAATGCATGATGTTCTCACATCCAGATAACCACTGTGACTAACACATGGTAGCCTCCACTGAGTTGAATGAGCTTGGCCAAAATCCTCCACTCTCTGATCTCTTTTCGAGTGTACAAACACTCTCCAATACACTCACATCTAGTATAAACATTTCAGCATGAAACTTTAAATGCTGATCTAAATTTACAATGGCAAATTATCATTCTTTAGTTCTTAAGTAAACAAGAAGCAAAATTATAAGTATAAAAGAAGATATAAACAATATTTAACCCTGCCCCCCCCCCCATCCCTGGCCCGGACACACGCACAAAAAAATATTACATGCATCTCAACTTCAAAGCCAAATTACAAAATTGCAGTTTATTTTTTAAAAAAATAAATTAAAAGCAATTATTTAATGCTTGACAGGTTTTGAATCCATTCCATTTGTATGACAAATATTTTATTTTCCTTATAAAAATTTGTTTTCGGTCCTCTGCATTTTTTGCATTATTGCCAGTTCCGGAAATTATATTTTTATTTTCAATATTTTATTAGCAAATAATTTCATTCAACAACTTCAATTAAAATAATTTTAAAGTTCTTAAATATAAAACTTATATACAGTTTTACCTCAACTTCAAATGTTTGTTGGGAATCATCCAAAAAATAGACAGTAAAATGGGACGTCTTAACTCTTTTCTCACTGGCCAATTCTGTAGCTCGCACATTATAGGTGCCACTCGAACCTCCAAATCCTCTCCTTGACATACTAAGAACAATCTGAAAGTATTAGAAGATGGAAGATTCAAAATTAACAATTCAAGTGATTGTATCTGCAATATATTTTTCTTATAACTTTTATACAGGGTGTTTATTAAACATATGGCAAAAATTCAAGGGGTGATTCTTGGGTTATTTTAGGAATCTTTTATCCTTTGATGATTTTTGGAATGCTGCTCTATTTTGAAGAAACCTTCAAAACTAAGCTGCATTCTGAAAATCATCAAAAGACAGCAGTAACCTAAAAATTACCCCTTGAATCTTTACCATTTGCTTAGTAAACATCCTGTATAATAAAATTTAATGAAAATTCTTTTAAACTAATAAATAATAAATGTTTATTATACTGCTTTGCAATGAAATTGCCCTACCAACAAGGAATTATCCGACCTTATCCATATTTAGTGTGGGGGGGGGGGGTCGTCAAACCTCCGACTAGTAAACGATTAGATGCATGCTCACAGGACACAGCCATTTGGGTTGATACAGGGTGTCCAGGTGCCAGTATAGGCTCATCAGTTGACACCTGTGCGAGGCGTTCCATGCAGTAGGGAGGAAGCAACTGCTTCGTGAACGTACAATACTGTAATCTGCACAACGGTCTCAATGCCGCGACGACGACGACAACAACAACCGTTCACGCAATTAATGGACTTTGAACAAGGTCGGATTATTGGCCTCTCAGAGGCTGGCTGGTCAACCAAACGGATTGCTGTCCATGTGTCGCGGGACGCACGGACGGTAGACCGATGTTGAGGTAACGGCGGGAAGAAGACACACATGCCAGAAGAAGCATGTCTGGGGCCCGGAGAAGCACGTCAGCTCGTACCGATAGGCGGATACTGCTCCAGTGTCAATAGCGACAACAGCACGCCGGTTACACGTCGCGACAATGTCTGCCATGCATCCATTGTTGTGTCTTCCTTTGACACCTGAACACCGCGTGATACGACTGCAAAGGTATCATGAACGAGTGGGCTGGCGAATGGAATAGTGTCCGGTGGTCTTCAGTGACGAATCCCGCTTTTGTTTGGGCACCGACGACAGATGCGGACGGGTGTGGCGCAGACCATTGAAACGTGGCAATGAACAATGCATCCGGTATCGCCATCATGGACCAACACCTGGGATCATGGTCTGGGGGGCCATCGGCTACGATACCAGAACGCCACTAAAGTAGTCACCATCCAAGGCATCCTGACAGCAGCACAGTATGTCACAGAGATTCTGCAGCCCGTATTACTGCCCTTTCTGCACACCATACCCGGCAAACATGAGCATGGCATGTCTGCATGATGTCAACTGCCTGCCATGGCCCGCGAGGTCCCCAGACCTATCACCAGTTGAGCACGTGTGGGACATGGTGGGACGTCGTTTACGATCACCCCGCAATCTCCATGAACTGACACAACAGGTTCACCAGGCCTGGGCAGACGTACACCAAGATGACATTCGCCACCTGTGGCTGGAACAATGCATTGCCACAATCTACTGATGCCGCTTTCCGTTGGGACACTGTACAAATGAGTGCACGTCTTGGTTCCATAATGTAATAAAGGTGTGTTCAGATGTATCTTTTGTTGTATACTTACTTTTGGTTCATTCAGATAACTCCATGTGGGTGGGGCAATTTCATTGCAAAGCAGTGTATAAAACATTACAAATGGGGTTTAATAAACTGCTGATATGTTTCAAAGATATAACTTCATTAACAGAGCCAATGCACAAAATAAAGAAGTAATAAATTATGCATAATGTATATTTAAAAATACACATTGCAAATGAAAAATAAACACACAGAAAGGATAATGCCCCATTTTTATTTATCCTTGGTGAAATTATGCCCCGTTTCAAATGAATGCTTTATCAAAGCCGGCTTATCAGTTCTGCCAAATTTCACATGTGAAAGATGCTAGTTTGTTGATTGTTAATCTATATATTTAAATTCGAAGGGCGATTCTTTCGACAGTTCGTTGGTGAAAATTACTGATTCTATAAACTTCATTTTGGTCTTAAATGAAGGTCTTCGTCTGTAAATTTGTCAAATTTAGATTTTGTGTCCATAATTACTATTAATTAGCGCTAATTTACAATTCAAAATTGATTTAAGGGCATGTGTATTGATAGGATAAAAACTGAAACAATTTTGCATTGTTGTTGCGCGTTTAAGCATTGTTGGCGTCGGGTTGAAGCACACGCAAGAACTGAAAATCATCTGATCATTGTCTTCTCACAAAAATCTATACATTTTTGTTAGAAGGGCGATTCTTTCGACAGTTCGTTGGTGAAAACTACTGCATCTATAAACTTCATTTTTGGTCTTAAATGAAAGGTCTTGGTCGTAGATTTTTCAAATTTAGTTTTTGTATCCAGAATTATTATTAATTGTCCTTTCCCAGCTAACTCCTCCCACCAGCATTTGGCGCCATCTGTTATCAGATTTCCTCTGAAAATGGCAGGCATAGGTAGGATCATGCTATGTGCTACAACCATGTATTCTACAAATTCTTCAGAAAAGTTACAAAATTTCAAATTGGAAAATTCTTTTGAGTTTTTAGAAAGTAAAGGCATACATAGTAGAAGGTGCAAAGAACAAGGCTTCAGATTCTTTTGTGGCAGTTTTATTCACAACATTTTATTAACGGCTCAAATTACACTGGCGGGAAAAAAAATCCCAACACCACGAAGGACTTGTGCTAGATGAATGAAATTTGGACAGTATATTCAGCTATGGTATTTATTCAATTGATTCAAGTTTCAAGGTTGCAACTTATAGGGGGCACCACCAGCGCTACCCTGTACATGGTGAAAAGCACGGACTTTAGTACCCGCTGTAGTTGCCACGCTGGTCTATGCAGGCCTGCACACGTGCATGCATATGGTCGTAGAGATGCCGAATGTCATTTTGTGGTATGGCATTCCATGCCTGTTGTACCTGGATGGTCAGATCAGCGACAGTTGTTGCTGGTTGTGGAAGAGCCCTGACACTGCGTCCGACCATGTCCCAGATGTTCTCGATGGGCGACAGATCTGGTGATCGTGCTGGCCATAGTAGGTTGTGGACAACCTGAAGGGCACGTTGCGTTGCAGCGGCAGTGTGTGGTCGAGCGTTATCCTGTTGGAACAGCTCCCCTGGCATACCAGCCATGAATGGCAGCACAATGGGTTCAACAACCATCCGAATGTAAACATTTGCCGTCATGGTGACTGGGATAACCACCAGGGGGATCCTGCTGTCGTACTAAATCCCTCCCCATACCATAACGCTAGGGGTGGGGCCAGTATACCGACGACGGATACAGCTCGATAACAGGACTTCCCCACTCCTCCTCCTGACCCTTGTGCGACCATCACTCTGACCCAGACAGACATGACTTTCATCCGTGAAGACCACAGACCTCCATTCTGCCCTCCAAGTCGCTCTGGCTTGACACCACTGAAGACGTGCCGCACGGTGTTGAGGGGTAAGAGGCAAACATGCCACAGGGTGCCTGGAGTGGAGGTTCCTGGCCAGGAGATTGTTCCGAATTGTGCGTGGAGTGACGTTGAGTGCCACAGCAGCCCGAATGTCCGCTGCAGATGCTGTCCGATTTGCCACAGCCATCCTACAGATGTGCCGGTCAACCCTGTCTCCAGTAGCCAGGGGTCATCCAGATCCTGGTCTCCTGGTAATCCTGCCTTCCGTGGATCATTGCTGCCAACAGTTGTACACAGTGGCAACATCTCGACCCATGCGTTCTGCAATAGCACGGAACGAAAGTCTACCCTCTCGAAGGCCCACTACACGTCCTCATTCGAATTGGGTTAGCTGCCCATACTGTATTCACGTCGCAGTTGCCTTCGAGGCATGTTTTACTCTACAGTATCACACACCTCCACAAGTGTCTGAAGTGACACAGGCGCGCGTCTGATCTCCTTTATATCTGTCATTGGAATGTCTCATTTGCCTGTACAGGATGGCGCTGGTGGCGCCCCCTATGAGTTGTAACCTTGAAACTTGAATCAATTGAATAAATACCATAGCTGAATATACTGTCCAAATTTCATTCATCTAACACAAGTCCTTCGTGATGTTGGGATTTTTTTTTCCGCCAGTGTATTAGTTAGGGTAGTAATTTAGTCAGCTCAGATAGTTAGTAATTTAACAGCAACTCTAAATGTTAGATCTGAACATTATAATCACATTTATCTAGATTATTTAATTAATTCCATGCATATTACTTTACCAAAAATTCAATAAAATTTAATTTATGTCATGATCGTTTGGAATTATAATTTTACAAGACTTATTGAAATAAACGTATTGAAGACCTTACTGAAAATAATTGAAATTGCCTTCAAGACGTAGAAAATCTTCGGAAATAAAATGCTTTGAGCAGACTCATGTTGCTTGTTAATTTCTTCCCAGTTCTCGACTTGTGTCGCCAGGCTTCTCTAATGATTTGTTTGCTGGTAAATAATGAAAGCTGACATATTCTCGACCACAATGCAAACTATTGCATTGTGGTACACAACAATTAATAACCATTATTTCACAATAATAAATGTTATGTGATGCACAAACGTAGCTGAAGGGATACGTCTTTCTTCTTCTTAAAGCCCTTTCTCCATTTATTGAAGTCGGAGGTAGCTTTATTTTTTTGCACGTTAAAATTGGTTTGTTTTTATAAGGAAATGACATATAAATTGCATGTTTTTTATTTATTATTTGGGTATGTACACGAGACATAGAATGGTAAGATTTATACAGAATATTATCATTGAAAGAGGACAAACAAAGAACCATGCTCCCGATGGGACTCGAACCCACGACCCAGCGACTCAGAAGTCAGCGTGTTAGCCACTTCGCCACCTGGGCGGCTTGAAGAGATACGTGAATATCCTATCTGATCCTATCTCACGCCTCCATTTGTAAAACGTGACATTTTTTTGACGTCATCATGCAACCAATCACATTGCGCCAGAAAAGGACAATTAGCGGTAATTTACAATTCAAAATGCTTACGTGGTCAAAATCAAACAATCCTCTCCACAAAGATGTCACATTCAACAACTTTGCTACCGTTGATGATCAGATCAACAACAATTACATAGACAATTAATAACGATGACAAACAATAATATAGGCAAAAACAGATGGAGATGGGTTGTTTACAGTCAAAGTTTGACGGGATCTATGTAGTTATTTTTTAAATTAGATTATCATTCAGATGGCAGTGCACTTGCTGAACATGAACATGCAAGCTCAGTGTAAGTGATCTGTATTACCAATTACCCTTCTTTTCTTTATGTGTTGTGAGCTTACAAAAATGTGACTATCTATTTGAAAGGAGAGTTCTGGTTGAACAATGGTTGTCAAAATTTTTTGTTATCGAGTCAAATGTCTGAATGATTTACCTTAAGTACAGTGAAACCTGTTTAAGCCGGAACCGACTGGGACCAAAAAATATATTTCTGGCCTAGACAGTTTCAGGCTTCTACAGATTAAAAAAAAAAATTTTTTTTTTTTTAATTTTATCTTAACATTTAATTAATAAAATATGATATAATTAACTAAATAATGAATTTAGTTAATACATGCAATATATTATATACTGTAATTAAGTTGATAAAATAAATTTTTATTAAACACATATTTTTTTTTAAATTTAACACCAATACATAAACAAAACGGACCAAACTTTCATATATAATTCGTAGTAATTAAATATTGAAATAAAAATTAACAAATTTTGAATTAAAATAAACTGAAATTATATAAATGTAATATGTACATGTATATATATAAAAAAAGAATAAATTGACTTATTACTCATTAATTATTAGTACAATAATCAGTGATTTTTGCTTGTTTGTGGCCAACTGAAGCTGCAATTCTTGACTCTACAGGGTGCGGCGGCAGGTATTTGAGAACAAAACGACATCTACAGGTAAAAGGAGCAGACACTTAAGATACCACAAAGCCTTTAATACAATTTACATTTTTGTATAAAGGACTACAAAAAACATACTGTTATTCAATAAAACCACCGTCCGCCGCAATAACAGCCTCCACACACTACCTCCACCTGGCAGGTAGCAACGAGGTGGGTTTTCTGGATTTCTGCCATTGCCTCCACAATAGCTGGCCTGAGAGCTTTAACGGTGTTATGGATGCTTGTTGGACTCCCTCTCAATTACGCCCTAGAGGTAATAGTCCAGAGGATTGAGATCAGAGGAGCTGGGGGACCACATGTTGGGAGGGATGTGGTCATGAAGATTCGTGGTCATCCATGCTTGGGTGTTGTGGGCCTTATGACTTGGAACAAAGTCCTGTTGAAAAGCATACGGCCTACCATGTGCTACAGTAGTAATCCAGAACTTCACAACTCTTGCCAACACATCGGTGTAAACAGCAGCGTTGACCTTGAGACCTTGACGGAAGAAACGTGGAGGCATCACGTCGCCTTCACTGTCACGATGCCCAGAACCATCACTGCGGCTGGAAATTTCATATACATGGCGGTTGGAATCACCTGGAATCATCGTTCATTTCAGCGGTTCACCTTCTGGTCTTGCAGGAAGTTTTTCTCATTGGAGAAGAATCACAGCATTCCTGGTTCTCCAGATGCTTCAGCTTGTTGAGGAGGCGCTTGGCTCTGTTCAGTCGATTCTTCTTGATTGTCTTGGACATGAACTATCCCCTTCCGCAACACATATGACTTGTAACGGAGGTCTTCATGCACCACACGTCGAATGGTCACCTCATTAACCTGCAGCTCCTTCCCGAGTATCCTTATGGACCTCCTAAAGATTGCAGCTTGGACAGAACTGGATGGCATGGAGCATTGTCTAGAAACAGTAAGATGTGACATTTTTGAGCTATCATTCTGCAGTTCAGTCCATTCAGCCATTGTTCCATAAGTTGTGCAGTCATCCAAGCTTTGGAATTTGAACGCCATATGACTGGAAGACTGTCGATGCTTAAGTTTTTAAAGCAATGCGGCTTGTCCGCTTTGCCAATCACTACAGGTTTCTCCATTTTTCCATTCATAAAACCATAGAACAGTCAATCTCTCTTTTGCAAGTTTTCCTCTGCTACATCTCTCATTTTTTAACATCAATGTTTTAGGTGGCAATGCATGAAAAAAGAAGTTCCGTTTCATCTGCATTTGCAATGTTTTCTGGACTATAATCCTTAATTAAATTGGAAAACCTTACGTCCAGTCATTAACAGCTTGTTCATTCACATCTCCAGCTTCACCACACACTTGTTTAAACAGAATGTTATGCCGTTGACGAAAGCTTTGAAGCCAACCATTTGACGCTTTGAAGTTTGAACTGCCTAGACCTGTAGCCACGTTTTTTTGCCTGGTCTTGTAAAATTGGTCCTGAAATTGGCATGTTTTTAGATCTTTGAATAACAAACCAATCGAACACTATACTGATGATTTCTTCATTTCCTGTTTCTCGTATTTTCCCTTGATTCTTCCATTCCCTTTTAACCAGTCCTTTCGAATAACTTCCTTGTTTTTTAAAATCTCGTACACTTGTGTTTTCCCCATGGAAAATTTTTCGGTCAGCTGTTTTACATTCAGTCCACTTTCACTGTCCTCATGACCTTGACTTTTGTTTGCACGCCCAGTACATATTTTTTTTCTTCTTACTGCTGACATTTTAACGCTGACTGATGAAACCAGTACAAGGAAACGCATGTGCTTGCTCAGCTCAGGTTTCACCTCCCTTTAATGCATTAAAACTTTTATTTTCAGTTTCCGGCTTGAGCTTTCTTTTTACCATTCTGTTTCCGCGTTGGACAGATTCCATCTTATACTGAGTTTTTAACATGGTTTATATAGGCATTTTGCCAGGACCAAAAAAAGTTTCCACGAAAGACAAGTTTCCGTCTTATACAGATTTCACTATATTCTACTGCAGGGTGAGTCAAAAGTCACCGAACAGAAAGTTTAAAAAATGTTTGCTGCAAAACCATAAAAGATATAAGAGTACTGCTTCTTGTGGTTATTGTGTATGACCTTGAGAACACGTTCCACAACGTGAGAGTACCATGTGACACAATGCTTGCACGCACACGCGTGCGAGAAGTGACGTTATATCAGCCATGGTTCTCACGCAAGAACAGAGAGTTACTTTATTAGAAGCTTATTTTGCAGAAAAATCGTACAAATATCACATTCAGCACTTTCTAAGGAAGTTTCCTGATGCTCCTATACCAAGGAAAACAACTGTGTATCGGAGGGAGTTCAGGGACTTTTGACTCACCCTGTATAATGTGAAACATTTTGATCTGAAAAAGCACCTAAGTTTGTGGGATCACATTATAAAAATTTAGGTGCTTTTTCAGGTCAACATTGTTCACATTATAGTAGAATACTTACAGTACTTACATTAAAAGGTATGAGGTATAATATTCTTTTATGCATTGTTTACTATTAGGCTAGTTTCTGTGATCACTCATTCTTGTTGCATATATTGAATTTGCAGGCACCTTTTTGTTTCAGTCTTCCTTTGTTTACCGAGTGCCTCCATTTTGTAATGTCTGCTCTCATGGAAATAATAGTATAGATTTGCCTAAAGGTGCCCACACACGATCATGCCCAGCTTGTTGCCATGCTTGCCATTCCATAACTGTCGCTCCATGCTTGATAAGAAACTGTCATTCCAAGGGAACATGATTGCATTTTTTGAATGAATTCATTCGCCAATGTCTGCTGTGCAGTGAATTTACATTATGAAGAAATCTGCAGCAACTGTTATTTGTAGTGCTGCTTGCCGAGGACGATGATAGGCCTAAAATGAAAAGGAGCATTTGGTCTAAACGCTGGTCTAAATGTAAATCTTCTGGGTGAACTCGAAGCTAATGCAAAGGATGACTTCCTGAACAACCTACGGATGAGTTCCACAAGTTTTCGAGAACTTCTATCCCTAGTTGCTCCTGTTATATCAAAATGCAACTGGCACTTCCTGCTGCACACGATCAGTTTTTCGCTTTATCATGCTATGAATGACAAGCCAAAATCAAACAGGTTATACTTGTCATTTCAGGAATGACAAGCCATCAGTTTTGGAAAGATTGCCCCACACACGATCATTTTTGGAATGAACAGTCGAACTGAATGGCTTGGCAGCAAGCGGGGCATGATCGTGTATGGGCACCTTAAAGTGAACCTTAAGTCAAAAAAATTTTTTTGATATTTCATACATCAAAGTCTAAAAACACTAATCCGCGTGGAAAAAATTCAATATCTACCTTTATTTATTAATAAACAACATTTTATGGAGGCCGCCATCTTTCCTCAAATGCGCAAAGGAACACGGGAATTATGTGATGTCAGGTATGGCCTGCGCAAAACAAGGCCAACTATAGATGAGAACAACTTTAGATGAGAACAGGCAATCCAGCTTTAAGAAATAACGCGGTTTACTGCATTGCTTATGGCTGTAATAATAGGTCTACGGCAAACAAAACTTGCAGCTGTAACATATATACAAATGACGTTATTTTATTTTTAATTGACATTAACCGATAATGGTAGTACAAACATCTTAAATAGCAATGGCGTTGTGTTTTGCAATAACCCTTAGTTTTAGTTTGATTTAAAATGATTAAAAAAAAATACAACGTTTATTAATCAGTGAGTTAATAAAACAACTCACAGTGGAGTTTATTAAGTCAAAAGAAATAAAGGAAAATTTAAAGTTTTTTTTTTTAACCATTTTTGATGCTGTCTTGTAATACAAAAATACAGGAAACAATCATCACCTGTTCTGCAGAACTATGTTTCAGACAAAAGGGAAAACAATACAATCAGCTTACAATCACTAACTGAATAAGATTCAGATTAACATTTTGTTCACTATCACAAAAAGACATTTAACAAAATCTTCTCTACTTAAAGAGCAAAAAACGATTCAAGCATTTGGTATCACAACCAAATACTGAACCAGGTCCAGCGATAAACAATTCTGTATTCGACATCAGTCAAAATATTATCCTGACCCTACAATGCAAAAAAAAAAAAAAATCACAGGCAGTATGTGATAGAAATGAGTTTCCTTCCACAACAATGATATGAGTTTCCATCCACAAATAAAGACACTGCACAAAGCAGAAAGAATATTGGGGACTAGGGAAATGATTACAGCCCTTACAAATCTGTGAGATAACTCAACCTGCCCCATGAACATGAAAGATATATTTAACACTTTCAGTACAAAAAAAAAATTAATCAAACAGGATTATGGATACAGTTAACATACTTAGATAACAACAAACATAATCCAACAAGAAAAAGAAACCCCCTTTAAATGAAATGAGAAGTGATAAAAAAAAAAAATAAATATATTGTTGGACATAATTTTGTTTTACAAAACGATCCCGATAAATTGTAACATAAACAATGGTTGGTAGACTGAAGGCTTCACAAGGTGGAAATGATGAATAATGGTAATGTCCTATCACTCAAAGGCTGGAACAAACTCCATGATGATGGCTATGTCCAAGTAAACTGGGTGTACATGGCCCGTGATGGTGAGGTGGAAAGAGTGAAGTGATAAGGCTGCTATCCAACGATGAAGTGATGAACACAGCTCAGCAGTTGCAGACGAAATTTTCAACAACAACTGTCATGTGTTTGGCCAGAACGAGGAAACAATGGTCATGAACAGCACACAGTAATTACATAAGCTAGAATCCAAACAATGCTGCAAAGGCTTTAACAAATTTCAAATGAATAAAAAAAAAATATGACAAAATAATAAACATGTGGTGTGTAAATATTAAACTAAAAATATTTGCACATCACACAGCTAAAAAATCAATAATGGTTGCATAATATTAACAGGGAAAATTGTCCAGTAAATGAAATAGTCAGAATGTGTTTGCATCAGTTTACTAAATCCTGTTATGAGAGAGATTTCAAGGCAGAATTGTTAAGGGCCGCAAGAAGCAAAGTAGGCCGCCGTCCTCGTCTCCTGAAGCCGGACGCAATACTGACGGTTTTCGTTCATCGGCAATCTGAACAAACATGAAGGAGAATACTATGCAAATAGCTCCAGAAATACAAAGACCGATTTGAAGTAAGTTTAAAATTCAAAATGAAATTTCAGTATTTCTTATATACATTACGGTAAAAGGAACGAGGTTAAAATACATCACCGTACTTGATCTCATTAGGCTTAACACGCGAATGATAAAATAGACTACTGTTAACCTTTACCCAGTTGGCGATATTAATTAATTTTTACAAAAATAGAGAAAAAAAACTGTAAGTAATTCTTAATATTTATAATCCATTGAACGTTGAATATGATTACTGTAAAACTAAAGGCGACCTAAAAACTAGAATGTAAACGGTTTCATTGGTTTGGCTTCCATTTCTCCCTTCCGCGCCTCTGCTCAACCTCGTTAAAGCTGGATCGCCTGCTACAGCTGCGTGTTCTCATCTATAGTTGGCCTTGTTATGCGCAGGCCATACCTGACATCGCATAATTCCAGTGTTCCTTTGCGAATTTGGGGAAAGATGGCAGCTTCCATGGGCTATAATTTTTTGTCTAAAAATGCTGTTTATTAATAAATAAGGGTAGATATTAAATTTCCTCCACGCGGGCTAGTGTTTTTAGACTTGGATGTATAAAATACCAAAAAAAATTTTTGGACTAAAGGTTCACTTTAATTTCGATACCATTCTGACTAAGGTAAATTGGTTGAATTACCTCATGCGGTATTGGATCACACACACCCTGCACACTATATTACTAAATGGCTGATAACAGATCCTAATATGAGGTCCTCTCATTTGTTTCGTTTTGAGTTGGATAGAATTATTTCAAATTACCAAAGTTCACATTTTCCTTATAATACAATGCCAATTTGGAATGCTTTTCCCTATGAAGTTAGACAAATAATTAATAAATCGAACTTGTCAACATGTACAAAGCACGTTTACCATGCTGCTCAAGTATTGGGCACCTTTTTAATGGACCTACAGAAAAGTTTTTAAATTTTATATTCTACTTCGGGTGGTTTTTAGGCACCTTTTATCCCTTTGGGATGCTTTTAAGAATAATAATAATAATTTTTATAATTTAATTTTTTTTTAATTTTTAATTTTAAAATAACAACAACAGGAGTATCCCACCAGATACGCCGGACGGAACCACCCAATGTTGTCCCACAACAGGCCGAGGCCCAAAAACGGGGTTAATGAAATAAATGTTAAATAAACAAAAATAGAAATAAAATTGATTAGAACCAAAGCTGTTTAAAAATCGACAATGACAAACATGTAATATTATTATTATTATTATTATTATTATTATTATTAATAATAAATATATATTGTATTTCAAAAAAATGTATACACACACTTCAGGAAAAGAAAAAAATTATATAAAAGTTGTAACACTAAATTCATACAGATATCATGGCATGAAAATGACTCTTCAAACAGTTATTCAAAGTGATTATCCTATAAGCACTGCAAAACTTTGGAATACAGTGAACAGTTTCTCCTATCCATTTCCCTTGCAAACTGTTATCAAGTAATTTCCTATATGTTAGGAAGCAGTGTAATCTTCTTCGATCGGGGTAGTCTTAATGTAATACAGTAGAACCTCGTTTTTACGAACTCGCATTTTACGAAGTAATTCTGAAATCCCGACCCCCTCCTGTTGATTTCCATATAATAAACTTTAAGTTTTACGAAGTGTTTTTACGACGAAATTCGGATTTTACAAAGTTAAAAGTTGGAATCGGTAGTAAAAAATTTTTTGCGTGAGCGGCCTGGTTGTATTTTTTCGTCTGGTTGCATTTTGTTCATTTGGCCTATGTTATCGCCGTAGTGATCAATGATTAACTGGATTTGTTTCTGCCGTCGCCAACAGGGGGCGCTATATGCAAACTAGAGAGCCTAGAAAGAGAAAGTGCTTCCTCTTTCTAGGCTCTCTATGCAAATGAAAGTGAAACTGAACTTGCAGTCTCACCCGAAGACGATGATAGCGAATTTGAAGGATTTGAAGAGTGGGAAATCCTGAAAAGTAAGCTGAAATTTCAATCTAAAATTCTCTGAGTTTGTTAATATTGATGTGGAAGTTTTAACTTCTCCGACATTAAACGATAACGAAATTTGCGAACTTATCAAAGATGGCGGCGAAGAAGAACATGAAGATGACAATGACGAGAAATTGGAAAATATGACATTTAAAGCAACATCTTCACAAATTAAAAGCTCCTTAGAGTATAAGCCTATTTGTATTAAAAATTCAGTGCCTATTTACGTAGTTTTTGTTTTCTTTGGGGGGGGGGGGTTGTTTTTTACGAATAAATATTATTGGTCCCCTGAAATTCGTAAAAACGAGGTTCTACTGTACATGTAATAATCTTGACAATTTTGCTGTTATAGAAAAAGTTATACATAGCATCCAATAAAGTGTGTATATTGTAATTTTCGGCATATAATATACACCCCCCCTCCAAATTTTTTTTTTAAATCTTATTTTTATTGCTTATAATTTATAATGTGGGCTTTTTCTTTTAATACTTTTGGCAAAAAAGAAATCAAAAGGAGGGATATTTAATTACCATTTTGGGAGCCTTGATTTATCTGACACTAACAAACCCGGGGTTTAATTCAGAAATTTGCTTAGTTTTCCTTTTATTTGAAATAACACTTGCTGTGAGTTTAAATTTAATTTATTCGAGTGCTCTTTGGAATCGTTGTTCCCATGAGAACAGGAAGCAAAAAAGGGTGGGGGTGACTTGCTCGGTAGTTTAGCAACAAGAGTGTTGTTTTTTATAGAACATGCTGGAGGGAGTGAAGTTAGACACAACGTGGAAAATTTAAATAATGCTCAACCAATAGGAAGTAAAAGAGAAAAAAAAGATGTCAAGAAAATCCGATTTGGAATTGTAGGAAATAAAATGTTTGGCAACGGAAAATTTCGCTCTCAAGAAGTTTGATCAGCGGACAGTAAAACACTAAGGATCGTTTGTGTGCGAAGTGAAGCCGACACTGGCGGCAACGTGGAACCACTGCAACGACAGCTGAGACAGACGATGGGTGCCGACGGAACGAAAGATGATAGCATTACCACATCCTTATATACAGCTGAGAAGTGCTCTGTGTTTTGTCGGTTGGGTGGCGGTACTAACGAATACTTGTATCGTATATCCGAGCTGTCATTCGCAGAGCTCAGCTGAGGAGCCAGTAGAAATGCCAACTATAGAGGCAGGAAACCACCGGCGAGGTAGGCTGTCGATGGTGGGCCCGAGTGAAGCGGCAACAACGTGATAATCAGCAGGACGTGATAGAGGTCCACTGCAGTGTGGGAACAGTCATAATTGAGAAGAGTCCAGCTAAAATTGGGAAACGATACAAGGACAACATCAAGAAGGAAACTACGAGACGTTCAGAGAATACAAGCCAGCGTGCGTCGTTTGTTCAGTCAAACTGTGTGTCGTCAGCAGAGAACATCACAGGAAAACAGGTGTCTTAAAAGATACGTAAAACATTCATAATTGGGCCCTCACATTAGTGAAAGACAAGTGATATTTTGACTCTAAATTTGCTAAATTCATTGGACCACACTTCTTCAAATTGAAAAAGCATTCAAACTAATTACATCATTTTGTATTACATGTATTGTATTATTTAACTTACTAATCCTTAATCTTATATCCAATTTTTTTAATTATCTTTTATTTATAATAAAGTTTACTTAATGTATAGCAAAGATTTGCTATTATTGAAAAGTGAAGGAGTAAGATAAGTAGGTATTTATCTAAATAAATAGGCGGGGAATTATGGGTAAGATTGTCATAGATTTCCAGCTCCAAGGGTGATAACTGCTTACTGGGTAGTCGTTAGTTATTGGGATTAGCTTAAGGGAAGGAGGTTCTAGCTTGATTATAGAGAAGAATCTTGTTATCAGGAATAAATCATAATCATAATTACGAGGTTGTTTTACATATATTGGGGGCATCATGGTTATACACCGAGAGTTCCAAATAAGTGTGGTTATCTTTTGATTGGGTACCATTATTTAAGTAACAGTTGGTTGTAATAACAAAAGAGTCCACTATACGAGCCATGTGCCACGGCACAATACGACTGTGTGAAGTATTCGACATAACAGCACATGAGTAGGGCGCTACAATAACATGTAGTAATGATTTTTTTAAAACTTTTATTTTATTTTACCTGGGTATTATATTCCAAAATTTATGGTATATTTTTTTGAAAGACCCTGTAGATCATTTTACATTATTTGAACTCAAATCAAGTTTGCTTTATTGGACATATAAGAAAATTACACCATAAAAGTATAAGCCCAGGGACAGAGGATGTTTTTTCTTTTTTTGTTATTTTTTTTTGTTTTGATGCTGTGGATTGAGAAGAGGGCTATATTATAAGTCAAGGTCAGCCAACATCGCTGACGCTAGCTATTGTAAGATAACCTGAATCACCACAAGTAAATCATCAGTTGACGCCAGATAACTTTATTCAGCGATATTTTTATATCTAGACAGGTAAGTTATGTTTGTGTATTTAATTAAATTTAGTTGACAGTCTGAAAATTTTTATCTCTGAGTTGATTAAGTCGCAAATGGAAACTTAGTCTGA
The DNA here is from genome assembly GCA_023313115.1 of Rhysida immarginata. Classification (NCBI taxonomy): domain Eukaryota; kingdom Metazoa; phylum Arthropoda; class Chilopoda; order Scolopendromorpha; family Scolopendridae; genus Rhysida; species Rhysida immarginata. The sequence goes on from JAHWFO010040014.1 coordinate 33,797, forward strand.
AATCTCACAAGGAGTTGCCAATTACGTTTCATGGCGCTTTAAATAAACTACCAGTAGATTTAACGTTGAAATCAATAGAATTATTTTCAGTAATAACTAGAGTCAGCGACTGGATGGCCAACCATCAGTGAATTCTATCTCGAGAAGGGATGCTGATATCTCCGCCGGCATTGTTGCGTTAATCTTTGATTATTTTTCGGATTGTTATGTGTTTTCTTTATAATTAATTCTAGTTCTGGCTGTGGCAACAGATGATTGATGTCTAATCTCTAGTGTTTAAGATCCTAAGCCGAGGCCGACATCTTGGAATCTTGTGTTTTCGAACAGTGACCGCACTGTTTTCTGAATTGTATGTCGGTGCCCCAGCAGTCTATATATACCGCATTAATTCATCTTGTGCCAGACGAATATGCAGCTAATTTGAATGTTTCCCATAGCCACCTATTAATCGTTTTTTTGTGTCATTACGAGCGTTATCTCCTAAGATAAACATGGAGAGACGGGCCGACCTCGGATATATGGAATGCCAGTGCATGCAGCCATAAGCGAGTGATTTCCAGGGAAGTGCTGGGTATTATCCCTTAAAACGGATAGTGGATCTCAAGTCGGTGAGTGATGATACAGTTATAAGACCGCCAGAGGTACAGTCACATTTGATAAACAATTTCGAACGGTCGTCGGAGAACAGTAATCCTGATATGTCAACCTACGTCGTAGCCAGTTAAGACATTTGTTGAAAGGTTGCCTGATTTAGTGCACAAATTAAGGGGCTGGCAAACAGCCTAGGGTATATAGCGTCATGATTTTTTCGTACTTCCAATCTACTTTTTTGGGGGGGGGGGGGGGTACATACAGCAGATACCGGCCTGTAGAATGTGCTATGGGCCTGTGATCCAAGCATTTGTAAAGTGAAGCAACTCTTCCGCATGTCAGATCGGGGTGCCCCAAGCTTTGGTGCATCACTTGGTGCTGACGGAATGATTTCTACACCCGCTTATTGAGGTTGTGTCTTTGGGGACTTAGCTTTGGTTCCAGATAGAAAGAAAGTTTGGTCTGCAAGTGGATCAAGGTTTGTTAGTGCCTGTTCTGGCACCTCCTACCTGTACCCTTATGAAACCAAGTGACAGCTTGTGATGGAGGAGGAAAGTTGCACAGCCACAGTTGACCAGATGTGTCCCTAACATGTCACCTAATGAAAACCTTGAGATGTGGGCGAGCCGCCTGTAAATGTGGGTTTTAAGTGGTTGTGTTGGGTTACTATGTAATTTTGCACATGAGTAATTTTGAACATGGATTGTAAATATGTTAGCTCACGAGCAATTTTGTTAGCCTAATAGTGTTTTAATGAATGTTGTTTTGATGCTTTGAAAGGTCTCTGCACACGAATCATTTTTACTACATGTATACAGTTTAAGCTACTGTTATTAAATTTCTATTTACTTACACCCCAACCACCAAGTGTCTGTGATCATTTCCAATCCAAACCCAACAAGAACCTTGTTGATTCGTCCCTGTGTGGTAGACGTTTGCTAGAGCCGGCTATAGGTCGACGCTCGTGGGGGCAGGCAGCCACACAGGCGCCCGAACAGGGACTTGGTTCCACACACATTTAATCAGCAGAAAGGGAGTGAAACAGAGTTATGGAGTTGGGGATAGGTATTACCTCTTAATGACTTGACACGATGCCAGTGGACGGAGGTGATAATGCAGCCACAGGCGTACAGGTGTTGGCAGATTATACAGGACCATATCCACGTTTGCCAGGGAGGACAGAGGAATTAGCATCTCTGCCTTCCTGGCGATTGTGGAGAACATTGGCGCTATCGCAGGTTGAACTCCCGAAGTGAAGCTCACTGCAATCAAGGCGAAGCTTAAGGGTAATGCGAGTTGGGCTTGGATTGGAAGCTTCGCGAATGCCTTGAGCAAGCGTTTGGCAAGGTCAAGCTAGACCGCAATTATGCAGAGTCCAAGATTAGGGGAAAAGAAGTCGGACCCAAGGATTCGATTGCAGAGTTTGCGTGCTGCCTCGAGCTTGCAATGGAGCAGTTTGTGGAGGCCAAGTGAGAGCGGGCTACCAGAAGGCAATCTATGCTGTTGCAGAGATTCCGTAATAGTTGCCTGCTAATCCACGGGAGAGTGCTAACGGTCTCGAATCCAAAAACCTACAGAGAGGCGGTCGTCTATGCTCTGCATCCGAAGACATGGAACGGCGTAATGAGGGAAGGAAACCAACCTGGTGGAGCTGGTTGAGACTGGAGGTGAAACCATACATGGTCAAGGCAGTGTGGCCGATAAATAGACCAAATGGGGCTGGTTTTAACTGTAGCGACAAAATCAACCAAGCTGAAATTGATGTTGAAAAATAGGAAAGAAAATTCCACAATCTGGATTCGAACCAGGAACCTTTGGCTCAGACCGCCAACCTGCTAACCAATTGCACCACTGGGGACATGAAAGCTAAATGCTATTTACATGTCCTTAGGGCTTGGTTAGAACAGTACCTAATCCGCAGGCTGGGACTATCTTTCCTAAGGCGTAATATTCATGAAATAATGACTCGTGAATGGTCTGTGAGGGTTTTATCGTATGCCATACCTCAGCTGTTCAAATTACTGAAGAAATATAGGAAAGAAAATTCCACAGCCTGGATTCAAACCAGAACCTTTGGCTCAGACTGCCATTCATGAGTTATTCCTTAATGAATATGAAATGGTGATATTCAATAAAGGGTAAGGGGTTGATCATTTTTCGTGGAGGAAAAATGATCTGCCTTGGAATGAGCGTGTGTGACATCCTATGTCAGTTTTTGTCGATTTCTGTTTATTAGGCCTAACGCACGCCCATTTCAAGTACTCAATGTTGCCCTGATAATTGCTTTATTTAATGTCGCTTTAGTTTTCATTAGCAATAAAAATTGTGTTTGCCTAATCATGGGTGTATTTTCTTGTTGCGCGATTGTTTTGTTGTTGGTTATAATCTTATATACTAAAACTCTTGCGTGTATTTATTTATTTATCTGTAATTCTATCTCCTCCTAGATGGTTTGAGCTAGCGACTTGAAATTTTCAGGGCAGGCTTATCAATAAAGGACCTGCTCTATCGCTAAAAATCAGCCCCCTACGACCCCCTCTCCTTCCCCACTTTCTGGGGTTTTCATTTAAAATTATCTGCTTTTGCTTTGTAATTCCCCTCAACAGATGGTGCGGGCGGGCGAAGCCGCAGGTAACAACTAGTTATAGTTGTATTTTCTTTAGTGTAAGCGTGATCACATTCTGTTAGTGATGCAACAGGTGAGCTAATGTCGAGTGTCCGCATTGTTTCTCAGGAAATTGCGTTAATCTTTGCTCATTTTTCGCATTATCTTTTCTTTTTGATAATTAATTCTACTTCTGGCTGTGGCAACAGATGAACGATGTCTAATTGCTGGTGTTTAAGGTGCTAGGCGAGACCCACATCTTGAAATCTTGTGTTTTCGAACAGTGAGCCGCACTGTTTTTTGAATTGTATGTCGGTGCCCCAGCAGTCTATATAGACCGCATTAATTCTTCTTGTACCAGACGAATATGCAGCTAATTTGAATGTTTCCCATGCAGAACACTATTTATCGTTTTTTTTATGGTTTTTTTTGTGTCATTACGAGCAATATTTTCTAAGATAAAATGGAGAGAAGGGCTGACCTCGCATATATGGAACACCAGTGCATGCAGCCGTAAGCGAGTGCTTTGCAGGGAAGTGCCGGGTATTATTCCCTAAAACAGATAGTGGATTTCTTGAGTCTGTGACTGACGATATAGTTATAAGACCGCCAGAGGTACTGTCACGTTCGATAAACGATTTCGAACAGTCCTCGGAGAACAGTAATCCTGATACGTCAACCTACATCGTAGCCAATTAAGATGTTTGTGCAAAGGTTGCCTGATTTAGTGCACCTGTTAAGGGGCTGGCAAACAGCCTAGCGTATATTATGTCAAGTTTTTTTTGATACCGAAAGTACATTTATTGTGGGGAGGGTAGAATGTTCTATGGGAGTCTGAAAGCTGAGAGGCTGTATTGAATAGGTGGAAGGAATACTTTTCATCTCTTCTTAATCCTGTAAGAGCAACAGCAGAGGCACATGAGGTGCACCTTAGAGCGGAGAATAATCATGACAGTATCACTGAACCAGAAGTCAGATGGGAAATTAAGCCCCAAAGACTGGCAAAGCTGCAGATGATGATGAAATCTGGCTTGAGATGTTAACATCCTGTGGCTGATTCGGGTTTGTCAGGTTGCTTGAATATATGCCTAGGCCCCTAAATAATGGCAGACAAGAATTGTGGACCCCATCTTCAAAAAGGGAGATCTGAGAAATTGCAACAACTATCGAGGTCTCTCTTTGCTCAGCATTTCTGGGAAAGTTTACGCTAAGTGTCTGGAGAAGAGAAGTCGGGAAATAGTAGACTCCAAATTGTCGGGGGGTGCAGTGTGGTTTCCGACCTGGCCGGATCACATCTTTGCTCTAAGGCAAATCTTTCAGAAATCCTGGGAGTATGCAAAAGGGGTCTATGCTTGCTTTCTGGACCTCGAAAAAGCATATGACAGAGTTCCTCGGGAGAAGCTCTGGCAAGTGTTGTAAGAGGACGGAGTGGACGGGCAATTAGTGGTTGCTATCATGTCTCTGCACGAAAGCTCTGAGATATGCATCCGGATATATGGCATTAAGTCAAGACTGTTCACCGTGTGTGTTAGACTCTGCCAAGGGTGCATATTGTCGCCTCTCTTGTCCATTATCTTTATGGACTGAATAGACAGGGGCAGCCGAGGCAATGAGCGTGTTTGTGAGGACGACTGCTTGGTGGAGAGGTTGCTCTTTGGTGAGGCATGGGTCTTCTTGCACTGCTCTTCAGCATGCACTAGATCGGTTTGCAGCCAAGTGCAAAGAGGCCAGGATGAAAGTCAGTGATGCTAAGTCTAACGTTCTGGTCCTTTCAAGACAGCCTACTCAGTGCACTCTCCATGTCAGGGGAGCCCCACTGAGACAGGTGGAGCAGTTCAAGTATCTTGGGACTGTAGTCATGAGTGATGGGCGGCAGGATAGAGAATTAGATGCTCGGATCAATACAGCAAGCTATGTCAAATGTTAGCTATGGCGATCCATGTTAACGAAACTTGAGCTGGAGAACAAAGCCAAATTTAATCAATACATTAATTTATTTTGTTTTTCCTCTGAAAATTTTTGCCTCTTGTTAAGAATACATTGCAGGGGACTTTTACTTCTATAGTTTCCAAACATGGTTGCGATAACGAATCAAGTTCTAACCAAGTTTCCACTTTACAAACTGTCGGGATTCAACAAGGTCCTTCAACCCTGCATCCAGAACTTTCAAGTTTACCACCAGTGTATTGAAGGATTGTTAATTCACTTATACTTGTTCTTTGTATCCGGAAATATTGTAAAAAGCAATAAAAATTACAATTTGCCTTTGGATTCCTGTTCTCGATTTCTCACGTTTAGCCCATCATCATTAATTTGCTTTGGAAATTAACAGAAAGGGAGGTTCACTAAAATTAATTGGGAGAGAGATTGTTTTGGGTTGTATTAGTTAGTCGTTATTACCTAAGCTCAAGTAACTATATTAAAAATTCACGTTAACTCTTAACCCGGTTTTAAGTAATCACAACCCGCCCCCTAGTTCTCCTACCATTACGCTTAAACTGTACGTGCCTGAATAAAGGCTCGCTGCAGTTTGTATATTCCACTGGAGAGGTATACATCTTCCTGTTGGTTGTCTTATTTTGGGTTCAACACATACTTCGATTTATTGTTGGTTTTGTAGGCAATCTTTATGCTCTGGTTCCTGAACACATTTGTTACTCTGATGTTTTCTGGGTCTATGAACGTGAAAGTTGCGTATTGTTGTGTGTCACTTCTGGCAGCCTCTATGTTGTGTCTGGAGTTAAGATGGCGTTTTGTCCTCTGGTATACCGTTTTGGTGACCTCGTCCAGGAAATCATTTCTTCTCGCGATGTCGTAGGTCAGGCAAAGTTCATCGTTTTTATCTGATTCTATGATTCTGTATGAAAGAGCCCTATTGAAAAGATATCTCAGTGCTGTTGTTTTCTGTGTTTTCTGCCCTTATCTAAATAAATAATCACTCAATGTTCAAAACATATTGTCATTTCATTACAAGATAGACAAGCATTATTGGCTAATAAATCATTCGCAATTATACTCCACAAAACAACGATAACGAGAGAACAAATGCCGCCTCAGCGATCACACTTTAACCCTAATGAATACCCGTTCTTATGTGTTTTAGGGTCCCATCGGACACATGCAACACCACAAACTGACATGGAATGTCACATGCGCCCGACGAAAACCTCGAACATACCCGGCAACGGGTTATGTTCGAGACCCAACTATCTCCAATATTCTAACGAACTATAAGCATTTTTATCCAAAAAAAAACATACACAAATAAACGAACAGGACAATAAATAACTCTTCCACAACATCTACTATTCAAGCTCGCAAAACCCCAATCCACTTCGCCCCACAATCATCGGCTCACAATACTCCTCGTCTATGCCTTCTTCCTCCCTTACTTCCCTGAGTGCCATTAATGACCCATCATCCAGGTCCTGTGCATGCAGGAGTGATTCTTTGGCCGTGGATACCACAGCTACGACTTTACTCGCGCACCCTCGAGCTTGTTCTCCCCTAGTTACTCCTGTCGTTTTTATGTGCCGGCCCCCCCTTTCTTAGACTTGCTTCGGGGCTTCTTCGTCTTCGTCTTCATCTTCACCTCGACTGGTTGTGACATCATTACCTTCTTGGTATCCTTCCCATCCTTCCCTTTTGCTGCATTCCTCCCTGACACAGTCATAAGTTGCCATCTAATCTTATGGAATACCCATATTCCTTCACGCCACACGAATTCCTCTGCTCCAGGTTCCTCCTTGGCCTCACCTGCCAATACTTCCGAGGTTGGACCTACTACAACGCTCCTACCTGTCCCGTCCTGTACCAACTCCTCACACGAGTTTACTACATGATTATCTGGCTCCTCCCCTGCACTATGTGCGACCCTATCCTTCATGGTGGTCGCCTGGGCTTCCACACACTGTTCGACCACTGGGACGGCTCCTGAACCACAATTAGATTGTGATACGTACGCCGAAGGTGGGTGACCCAGACCCCTGCCCCCCTCGGTCATAGCTATGTCGCCCTCATAACTAGATTCCGCAGCTACGTTTGTCAATTGTGATTCTGGACTCGTCGCAGCATTCAAAACCGGACCAGTACCATTCCCATACGGACCCACGGGTCTCCTCTCATATACACCTCCCATCACTGCTCCTGTCACTTGACGAACCAGGCCATCGAACACAATCCCGTGACTACAACTTGGGATACCACCACCCACATACAGCGCATTGCTCCGTATTCTCTCTGGTGCGGCCTCCACCATTGACGGGTTTCCCCTTTGGGTGCACCAACATGTCGGAGATCCCACCAAACCATTACCCGTTCCCATTCCCAGCTGGTTACAACCCACAACTTCGGGATGCAGCCCATTCTCTGTTGTCGAAAAGTCACCGGCGACGACCGGTTGTCTGCATAAGTTGACACCGCTGTGTGTCTCACTACTGACCTGGCTTCATTCCCCCTGCCAACATGACCAAACCTGTCCCACGTGCACCCACTTTATATCACCATAACGGACGCCCATTACCTGCACCCATCCCGCTCCGTCTTCGGCTCGTACAAAAAACGGCCCTATCCAATGCGCACGACGTATCCAGAGCCAGTATTATGCCACACGCCTCTCCCAGGCACTCTTACCATTACCCAACCAGCATCCGGTTTGACACACCCCACTACATTACCTCTAGGACCACCTCCCTCCATAAAACAATAGCCTTCGGCATGCGCTTCCGCCGTTAATGTGATCATTTCCCGTCACCAACTCGACTGGAAGGACGTGTGCGTTACCTATCACTTGAGCAGAGGCTCACTGAAAGGTCTTCCTTTTAATATATCCATTCCTAGAATGCCGTCATATAGGCGATCAGTGAATGAATGAATAAAAAACGTATGCATGCCCATATGACTGCCCTGGAGGTTAACGTCTAACATACCACTCTGTCTCAAATTCAAGCAGCTACCATTAATTCCACGGATCACCATCTCAGATGGCTGTAAGGGTGCTCCTGCAAGATGTCGGTATGTCTCTCCATCAATAAGCGACACCTGGGAACTGGTATCGATAAACATAGTAGTAGGTTGGCCCTGTAGAAAAGCGGTGGTGATGCATATACCACCCTCACCACTTTAGGCTACCACCGGTCCCTCAGGATAACCACTTGAATTCACGCTTCATAGCTGGGGGTGGGCAGGCAATTCCTTGCGTTATGACCTAATTGCCCGCAGTGATAGCACCCACTGCACTAGTCCCCATATTGCGAGGCACCAAAGCCCTTGTCTCACTCGGAGCGGGCACAGCCGTTTGCACTTTCTCCTTTCCCATTTTCAGTTGTTCTTTCGTCTTAGCTAACTCTTTCACCAAACTTTCTAATTCTTTAATCGACTCAGTGCAACCGCAGCTGCTTCCTTGTGCTTTGGGCATCTCTCCTCCCAACAGGCCGACTTTGCTCCTTTCATATTTGGCCGTCTCGTACCATGGTTGGTTTCCGCGCCCACAGATGCATCCCCCGTTTCCGCCACATTGGTGGTACTTTTATAATGTTTCTCCAAGTCCTCGGAGCGCATGGCCAGCACAACCGCCTCCTTGTAGGTCTTTGGATCAGTGATCATCAGCGCTCTCCTGTGTGCAAGCAGGCAGCTACTGCTAAACTATTTAAGCAAAACAGCCTCGCGAGTACGGGCTGCCTCCGGATTAGCGCTGATGTATCTCTCCATTACCAACTCAAGACGGCCTGCAAATGTGGCTACTGGCTCATGCGCCCCTTGGGTCGTATCGTGGAGTTATTTTGAATAATCCCTGGCCACCTTAATTCTTCCAAACACGTGCTCTAAGCGCACACGCAACTGAGCGTAATCATCGATATCGAACAATTCGTGCTCAGCGGTGCGTGGCCGCAGCCCCTTTAGTTTGGCTTTGTTGGTAAGTTATTTTAACATCGGGCGTCCATTTTGCAATGGCCCCTATACTTTCGATGCTAGCTAAGAACGCTGTGATGGTGATTCCACCATCCTCTCCTACAAATGCGGGTACGGCCCCTATAAATCCGACCAACTCTGGAGCCGCCACAGGCGCCATATCCCCTTCATTCCCTGGCATTTTCACTCCACACTCTTATTTGTCCTAGCACGCGTTCAAAAGACCACACAGTACGAATATAACACTCACAGTGCCTCAACCACTTGTAATCAGCTCAGTGCAGTGTCACACCCTATAATCCGGGAATTCCATATTTTGGGTCCCTGTTCGGGCGCCAGTGAGATGTGCACCTACTCCCTGTTTGGAGGACTATCACCAACCACCTATGTGGTATGTGTTGGGAGCAGATGAGTGAAGTGTTCAAGACCCAAAATGTGTGTGACGCCGACATGAAACTTGGAAAAATACAACTCATTTATTTACAAACTAGATCAAGTGCTCAAGACATACACATCAAACAGAACAAATTCAGTTACTAATCAAGAAACGTTGAGGGGGCCCCTCGTTTAAACGACTCACTTAAATTTACTTAACCATAATGGGGGACACTGCCTGGACTAGTGCAAGAGCCCTACATGTGTACGAGCCATGGACAATATGGCACTTTTGTGCTGCGTCCTAGAGTGCGCCCGAGTTCCTCCGCAGCAAATATTCCTTGGTGAACGCTACACGCGTCCAGTGCCTCTTTTACTAACCATATTTAAGCAGAGAAACACGGGAACCCCTTCATGGTAGGACCAGGCACCTCGAGCAAAGACCACAACACAATCAACGGAATTACTTTATAACTGTTGTGAGTACGCTCACTTATAAGCACGCTATGTTACAACAGCTCAAGGGTGCCAACATATTAGCGCTCTTATCACGTTACTCTTACTTCGACTCAGAACAGGAGCCGAGCATGAAAACATTCTGATTGAGCGTCTTAATGACTATAATTATACATATAGACTAAAAGATCATCTCTTATCATAAAACAGGAGCAACAGTTTTTGAAGCGCTTATCGAGAGGGGTGCACTACACAGTTCGTAATTACAGTTTGACGCTTCACTAAAGTTACGTGCGGGCAACCCAATTCATGTGCAGGAGAAAGAAGAAGGGGGGGGGGGAGATGAATGCAGTTCAGCGATTCACAACGCCCGACGAAACTCAGTTTAATCCATTCTTGACTTCATGCAGGCAGGGAAAGGAAACAAAAACCACACTCACCAGTTTCTTCGGAACTTATTCCCAAGTTCCCACATTTAACAACTGTTTACTGGGCTTACAGCAATACACTTCATCTGTTCACGTTGTACCGTCGGCTCCAGGATATCAATCCTATGACGCACGACGCCTCGAGTTCGGAACCAGGATCGGAAAAATTAACTATTTTACTCAAATCGTTACTAAACTTTAGTACATAACATACATTAATGCTTAATCACTAAACAAGTCTTTATCGTTATAGAGGGACGGCACCAACGTCATCAAGTGATGTCACGGTGGTGTCACGTGTCCCAGCGAGTGGCAAAACAAGTTCGCAATACATATGCGATACATTAGGATTTGGTGTTGTCATGGCTTGTTTACGCTTTAAAACAGCCTGAATTATCATGAATGATTATTACGAGACTTTAAATGAGAATTTAAAACATGACAAACAGCTAAAGTTAGAAAATAATGAATCTCTGATCCTGTTTGAGGAGGATTCAATATTTGTTCGGCTTCCACCCTATTCGCCCGAGAGCTCTGATCCATTTTTCCCTTCGTTTTTCGTCTGTGCTTGGAAACGAATAAAACTACATCCCTGAACCCTTCTCGTGCCATGCAGCTTTTAACTATTTATTAATTTAAATGAAATAAATGTAGTTTGAAACCATTTATTGACTTTTAGCTTAAGCGTTTCGAAGCTTTCGCATGTTCCGAACGGCATTTCATCTTAATTAAATATCAGCCGGTCACTCATTTTTTGAACATCATGGCAAGTTGAATTTTTCTAACCTTGTTATATTACAGATTGCGTGAGATAGTTATTATATTGCGATTTACAAATCACCCATTAAATTATATTTTACAATATTTTCAAACGGGTTCAAATTGTAAAGCACCTACAAGAAATCTATTTATATTTCATAAAACACCATAAAATTTAAAAACTCTTTTCCCATATAATACCTTTTGAGTGTGAAATGAATTACATGATCATTTACGAAATTCTATTTTTAATTGTAATCATATACATGTATGTTAAAAGGTTGCAGATATTTTAACCATAATTTATATGTTTATTTTAAATGAGAAGAGAAATAGTTGATTATTAATGTTGGTTTTAAACTATTTTTTTTAATTTTAGGTGCGATTTAAATTTTTTATCATATTTCATTTGTAATTGTAGTTATTTGTACTGTTTATTGTACTTAGTGTTATTTATTTTACGTTTTTTTAATTAAAGCTATTTATTTTACGCTTTGTTGATGCAGCAAAATCTTCGAAATGATTAGCTAAAAGTCAATAAATTTAAGTATTGTTTAAAGTAAACCCTATCAAATTCACTTCACTATAGCAATAGAACACCCTGAGACCATGAATATGATTTATTAATTTGAGAAGAAAAAAATTCACCAATTCCTTGTTATTTTAATAGAGAGAGACACGCCAAGCTTGCTCAAAAGTATACAACCGCCACTCATTTTGCCACTCCAAATGCTTTTGATTTCATGGATAGTGGGGGCAGCTATCACTCTGACGTCATGTGCCACCCCTCTATAATAACTTGTGACTAAAATTCCCTTCTGCATTGCGTCTGAAAAACAAGCGGCATACAACAAGCGCAACCTCATCTTCCAGGAATTTTTGCCAAGAGAAAAAACAAAATTCAAAAAATGTAACAAAGCAACACAAAATATTTAAATGATACACAACATCTTCCAAGAAATTCATATAAACAATGCTCTGTTGGAAGCTGATCTCAGCTTCAGAGAAATTACTACAACGCAACAATACCAGCCTCCACCATAGCGCTCAACAAACACAACAAAAGACAACGACACAACACAACAATCCACAGACAAAAATAAATAATAATCAGACAAACTTGGCGCATCAAATGGGAGGCACTGGAGGATAGAGCTGTGAGGAAGACCTTTGCAGATAACATATCTTCAAGTTTCAAAGAACTTCCCAGTGATCGTGGTACTGTTGAAGAGGAGTGGCAGTTGTTTAAAACTGCTGTAATTACTTCGGCTGCATTGTGCTGTGGTCGTAAGCGGCTGAGTGTGGCGCAGGGCGGTGAGAAAAGGACTGCGTGGTGGAACGGTGAAGTCCAAGAAGCTGTCAAGGCAAAGAAGGAAGCCTATTTGCTATGGCTTGCAAATAAGTCAACTTCGAGCCGAGTGCGGTACACTGAGGCGCGAAAAGCAGCAGCAAAGACAGTATCAACAGCTAAAGCCAAGACCTGGGAGAAGTTCGGGGAGAAATTGGAGGCAGACTATGGTTCGGCAAACAAGGTGTTCTGGCAGACCGTGCGCCGCCTCCGTGGAAAGAAGTCTCTTTCATCACAAACTATTAAGAGTTCAGATGGGAGGCTTCTGAAAACGGAGGAGAGCGTATTGCATAGGTGGAAGGAATACTTTGCATCTCTTCTTAATCCGGTGACGACAACAACTGAGACATACGAGATGCACCTTGGAGCGGAGAATAGTCACGGTAGTATCACTGAAACAGAAGTCAGATGGGCAATTAAGTCCCTGAAGACTGGCAAAGCTGCAGGTGATGATGAAATCCGGTCCGAGATGTTAAAGGCCTTAAATCAGGATGGTATCCTGTGGCTGACTCGAGTGTGTCAGGTTGCTTGGATATCTGGACAGGCCCCTAAGCAATGGCAGACAGGAATTGTGATCCCTATCTTCAAAAAGGGAGACCAGAGAGATTGCAACAACTATCGAGGCATCTCTTTGCTCAGCATTCCTGGGAAAGTGTACGCTAAGTGTCTGGAGAAGAGAAGTCGGGAAATAGTCGACTCCAAACTGTCAGGGGAGCAGTGTGGTTTCCGACCTGGCCGAAGCACGACGGATCACATCTTTGCTCTAAGGCAAATCTTTGAGAAATCCTGGGAGTATGCAAAAGAGGTCTACGCTTGCTTTGTGGACCTCGAAAAAGCATATGACAGGGTTCCTCGGGAGAAGCTCTGGCAAGTGTTGCAAGAGTATGGAGTGGATGGGCAATTACTGGTTGCTATCATGTCTCTGTACGAAAGCTCTGAGATGTGTGTCCGGATAAATGGCATTAAGTCAAGACCGTTCACCGTGGGTGTTGGACTCCGCCAAGGGTGCGTACTGTCGCCCATCTTGTTCATTATCTTTATGGACTGGATAGACAGGGGCAGCCGATGCGATGAGCGTGTTTGTGTGGGCGACTGCCTGGTGGAGAGGTTGCTCTTTGCTGACGACCTTGTCCTCCTTGGGTCTTCTCGCACGAACCTTCAGCATGCACTAGACCGGCTTGCAGCCAAATGTGAAGAAGCTGGGATGAAGATCAGTGTGGCTAAAACCGAGGTTCTGGTCCTTTCAAGACAGCCTGCTCAGTGCGCTCTCCATGTTAGTGGAGCCTCATTGAGACAGGTGGAGAAATTCAAGTATCTCGGGATTGCATTCACGAGTGATGGACGGCAGGAGAAAGAATTGGATGCTCGGATCGGTGCAGCAAGCTGTGTCAGACGTGAACTGTGGCGATCCGTGGTAACGAAACGCGAGCTGAGTAACAAAGCTAAGCTCTCCGTCTTCAAATCCATCTTTGTCCCCATTCTCACCTATGGTCATGAGGCTTGGGTAATGACCGAAAGAGTGCGATCGCGGGTACAAGCGGCTGAAATGAGATTTCTGAGAGGTGTTGCAGGTGTTACCCTACTAGATAGAGTGTACAGCAATACAATAAGGGAATCTTTAGGTGTTGAGCCGCTACTTCTCCGCATTGAGAGGTCTCAGTTGCGCTGGTATGGCCACGTGATTCGGATGCCGCAAACTAGTCTTCCTAGGCAGTTGTTATTTTCCAAGCCGGTGGGTAAGAGACCAAGGGGTCGGCCTAGAACCAGGTGGCTAGACTACCTGGAGAATCTGGGTTCGAGTCGCTTGGATATTACCAGGGAGGACATGCGCCTGATGGCGGAAGATCGCGATCGCTGGAGATCCTCCATAGGGCTGCTGCCCCCGCGACCCTAACGGATAAGCGGGTTTGAAAAGTAAGTAAGTAAGTAATGTTAATTAAAAAATCTCCACGTGATTATCAGTGTCTGCAGCTAGTTGTCCCTCGCGAATAATTTTCGTGATCACGAGGATGTGTGTCCCACTATTGTTGATGTTCTCTCCGTGGTTACTGTTTTTTTTTTTTATTTCAGACAGACCACTTTCAGCTACTGGCTTGACCAGTCGTCCCTCCTTCTGGTCCTCCACGTCCTTCCAAGCCTGCAGCATGGCGTTCAACTTCCATTTATCATTTTCATTCCAATGCTCTGCAAATTACTCCTACCCTGCCGTTCGATGTTTAGTTTTTTATTGAATTTCTCACTTTCTCGCGGCAGCCATGATTCTTTACCGAGCAGCATTGTTTTGCGGGTTTACCCATAAGGTAATAATGAAATTTCTTTTAATGCTATTTCAACAATAACGTGCATAAGGGACGCCATGCTGCACATTTTCAATCTTATTCCCCATTAATAATCAATTATTATTTCGCAGTCTTTCTTTAGACATTAAATGGGAATTTTGAAATTTCTTTTCCTTATTCTTTATAAGGAATTGGTCTGTCTCAATTCTTTTTATATTTAATCTCAATTCGCTCAATGTAGCAATTAATATTTCTCGTTACAGTGTTTTGCTGTATTTAATGTACATTTAAGTATTTCTTTATTTTATTCCAAGAAATATTTTCTTTTGTAATTCAGATCGCAATGCCTATTCCTCAATTAAATCATATTGTATAGAACATTCTTTTGTACAGAATTTTTATATTTTATAAATAAATATCGCAATTTTTAAACCAAAATAAAAGTCTTTTAACGAACCACGTTTACTCTTAAGTTTTGGGGTTCTTTTAAAGTACCACCCATTAAATTCTATTTATTTTGCTTCCCCCTCTGAACAATTTTCTTATTAGTAAGCTCAAATATAATAGTCAGCTTGATGCTTCTAATCTAGAATTTCTGTTCCATCGAAAGTTTGATGCTTTTGCATGTTTAAACCTCATCCAAGAGTTAATAGCTTAAAATAAATATTAATTTTATAATATAGAGAACATTAATTTACTGTATTCATTCTGTTATAATACTGTTCTTGTATAATAATGCGGTTCCCAATTTTAGAGCCCAAAAAGCAGTAAAAATGCTATCCTCTTGTATAACACGATTTCCACTTTTGACTCGTCATGAATAAAATATGTAAAAATATACAGAAAACCCTCTTTATTTTTAAAATTTTAAGTATGCATAACCTAGAACTTTACTAGCCACAATCCCCGTTTTCAGGAAACTTCTCTTTACCATATTTTCGCATATAAAACCCAAGCCTGTTTAACTCAAGTAGTTACCTGAGAGGTTACTTTCATATTAGCTTTTGGTGATGGAAAATTCAAATGAAGAGTAAATTAATGTACTGTATAATGAACTGTACATTGTATATACTATATAATTAAAGTACTCTGATGTACAGGGTGTTTCTAAATTATCTCCCATATTATGCATGTTTATTACCTTATATACTCGTCTATAAGCCGACCCCTGGTGTTTGCCTCCAAAAAGTGGAAAAACTCCTTGACCCTAGCATAAGCAGAGGCAAAAAAGGGGAAAAAATGCACACGAACAGCCACAAAATTTTAGGGTTTTGTATTATAAAATAAAGTCAATAATTATTTATGAGGCAGGTCTGAATTTTAACGATAATTTAATTTCATTTATGATAAAAACGAAACATGGATAGGGAGGAACATAGAATTTTTGGAGCGCAATTTTTGCCCCTAGCGAATTATTTTTATTTTTCGAAATGAAACTGTATTTATTTACAGCATGTAATAATAGATTTTAATTGTAACGATATAAACTTTCTTTATTAAAACACTCTTGGATGATTTTCAAGACGCACTTGGCATGAACACAGTGACAGTTTAACATGATCGTCTCCATCTTGTTTTCGGGATCTGACTTTGCATTTGCTTTTTACAATGAAAAATTGAGGAAAAAGATGCGACATGATGCACTAATTAATGTATTTGTATGTATTGTTTGACATATATTGTATGTATTTGTACAATGTGCTGTAAGATATATTAAATTTTATGCACTTGGTGATAGTAGGCTATCGATGTTCAAAAAGCATGCGTCAGTTTGGGGCAAAATTCCGCGGGGCAAATGACCGTGCTCCAAATAATAACTCAGGTTCTGTAAAGCCTAGATTAATGGAGGAATAACAGGGTACGTATACGGTTAAAATTTGATTGAATTCCAAAGAGAAGTTTCTGAGTTACGCAATCAAAATTGTAATAAGTGCTGGGTAGTATTCAAAAGTAAATGTGTTATGATGTTGAATGATTAACTCTAAAACTTCTTGTTTGAATTCAATCAAATTTTAACAGTATATACAGTCTCATGTACCCTGTTATTCCTCCAAATTTCATTAATCTAGGCTTTACAGAACCTGAGTTATTAACTTGTTGATCTTGATGGCGGCATTTTTATTTCTGTTCATAGGCCTATCTCAGCGTTCAAATTCGAACCCATGTTTACCTTGACGTCTATAATATCCCCTTAAATTGTTTTACACGAGATTTGAATCACCCTATATAATTTTTAAAATTACAATGCGTAACAGATACAAAAAATTATTTGAAATATTTTATAAACTATTTTTCGATCATGATTTCAATTTTGTTTCGATCATCTTTCAGTAAGCCTAACGTATTTTTATTTTAGTTATATATGTGTATTATTATTATCACCGGACCCCAGAGCATTTGCTTTTAACAATGGAAAAGTGGATGGGAAATTGAGGAAAAAGACGTGAAATACTGCACTGTATATTGTTTATACTTGTACAATGTGCTGTTAAGGTATATTAAATTTCATTTGCTAGTACTTGACGATAGTGTCGATGGTAGCTCATGTATTGATGTTCAAAAAGTTTAGAAATCGAATTTTTCCATCTTCTTTAAGCCTAATCTTCTTGAATCTTCGATGTTCCATTTTGAATAACTGTTTAGATTAATGTATTTACGGTATGTATTGCAATGAGAGAACACGTAAAAATGCGCTGGTTTCGTTTGAAGCCCCTCCCCCTCTTATATTTTTTCCAATATGGCTGCCGCAGCCTTTTAGAGATTCTCATTATGCTGCAAAGAGAGAGAATACTTTTATCTTATCAGAAATTTATTTATGCAGTGAAAGGGTTAATAAATGAAATCTAAACGGATTAATAAATAAAATTATTACTTAGTTTTTTGTAAACTCCACTTATAAGAGTTTTCATCAACTCTGACCCGTGCATAGGCCGAATGTGGTTTTAGGGGTCATTTTTGGGGGGGGAAAAATCTGCTTATAGACGAGCATATACGGTACTCAAAAATTATTACAGATTTCAATGTGATTTTTTTTTATTCACAAAGAAAAGCTCAAAAATTTTCTTAGCATGCCCTAATAAATTTCAATTTGCCCCCTGTTTAAGGTGTGAAGGACGTCAAAGTGAAGCTCGATTTCCTCCCATGTTCGAGCTAGCATTTCGGGAGTGATTTCAGAGATTGTTTCAACCACTCTGTAGTTGTTCATAGTTCCTGATAAGTTACTTGAAACGCGTTGAACTCGTGTTATTGCTATTCCTGGATCTTTATTTCATTTCTTGTCATACAGCAATATTGACCACAATGTAAACCATTACAATTAATTTTGCTGCTTGGGGGACCATCCCCTGCAAAAAAAATATCTTGGTTACGATCCTGTATTGCCTCCTTGGGCATGCTGGAATGATTCGTAGTGGTGGTAGTTGCCTTAATTAAGTTCAGTTGGGAAGGAGGGTGAAATAAAACACAACTATAAATTGCGCTTAATGCCTTCCAAATTTGGAAAACAATGTAAAGGAAGGACACAAAGTGTGGAGGTTTGTTTTC
>JAHWFO010040016.1:0-13061 GCA_023313115.1 Rhysida immarginata
TCAAAACAAGAATATCATATTGGCAGAGGGACAAGTGCAATCTCAGGGTTTCAAATTTACTCCGAAGTCCATTGACATTTTGATAATAAACATGTAGATTAGTAATCCCGTTGGAGCTATTTAGTTTTTTTGTTTAACACCAATTCTAGGAACATTATTAAAAAATTTAATTGTTAAGTTTTCTCCGCCGGCTGAAATGCGATCATTAAGTTCCTTTCTGAGGTCAAAGAGATAACGACGCTCCTTCGGAGTACGATCTCGAGATAAATATACATCATGGAGGGAATCATCATAAGCATCATTGGTAGAAAATTTCCGTAGTAATTCATTCACCAGGGCAGCAGATCGAAACACCACCTTAATGGGACGAGGCCGATTGCTTGTGGGTTTGCCTATTCTATAGATGGTCTGTAGATCCCCAACAGGATCAATCATCATGGCCTGTAGAATATTATGAATTTTAGATCTATCATGAGTCTTTTTATCATCACTATTCAGATGGGTAGATTCAGGCACGTTGTAAATTATAACATTACATTGACGGCTGACTCTATCATGGAATTCAGAGATAATATTTTCAGCAGCATAATCAAGATTAGGTTCACCATCAGAATGCTGTTGTGATTGAATGCTCTTTGCCAGTTGCAACTTGCAAGCTTGTAATTCTTTTTCCAGAGTTTCATTTTTTGCAGTAAGTTGCGTAATTGTGATTTCACATGTTGCTAATTTGACTTGAGTTTGCCTTAGGTCAGCATGAATATCCTGTATTTTATTAGATAGAGATTGAACCGAATTGGCAAGATCCATAATACTTGTTTTTATATCTTTCAAGTGCTCTTTAATATACGATGAGATAGAAGCCAATATATCAGTTTTCATTGTTGAGTCATTATTGCCGTAAAGTAAAGGAGTGTTTTCCTCGAGTACTAGTTGTTTCCCTGAGCAACTTTGACATTGCCAAGATAAGTCGTCTTTTTGAGCGGAATAGAGAGCATTGATAGTAATATTTGTGCATCTGGCATGAACTTTGGCATGGCAAACATTACATTCCAGTGTGAGGTGCTCTAATCTGCTAGACTTGCTTGAGGGTAATCTTACACAACAAATTTTGCAGAGCTCAGTAGAGGGCGCCATGATGCTTTAGGTGAAGTTCTGCGAACAATTATTACTGTTGAAGGGCCAAGGTGTCAGGTCGCAGGCGCCAGTTCGTGGAAGCTGTCCTGGAAGCAGAGTAGCTGCACAGTTTTATAGATCGAAGGCAAACAATAGTAAGACTAGGAGGGAGAGATCAAGATCGGTAGCAAGAGGAAAGGGTGCAGGGCAAGGTCAGGTCTTGGGTGCCGGGAGTAGAGAGGATTAAAAGAGAAAAGTAGGTGAAAAAGGGAGTGAGAGAGTAAACTTAAATAGGAATGAAGTAAAAATTAAAAAAGAAAATAAATAAATAAAATTTAGACTAGAAATAAATATGAAAGCAAATAAAAATAAATAAGTAATGATGAGGAAAATGAAATAAAATGTTAAGAAGAAAAAACTAAAATAAAATTTAAAAAAAAAATAATAATAACAAATAAATAAATAAAGAAAATAAATAAAACTGAGTAATACAAATAATGAGGAAAAAAAATTGAAGATTAAAATAATAAGGACATTAGAGGCTAAAAAATGAAGATAGAGAAATAGTTAATAGTTAATAATTCTGGGGTAAAATTAAAGGAGAGAGAGAGAGAGAGAGACAGGGGGGAAGCACTATATTTACATGGACAGAAATAAAAAATAAAAGAAGAATCTGAAAATTAAAGGCATAAACCTAAGGAGAAATATTAAGGAATATGTGAAATCCAATTAAACGAGAAGAAACAAAGACAGAACAAGGTTGAACGTACAGAAAGAACGTTGACTCGGCTGGACAGTGGCGGAGACGCAGGCTTGGAGTTAGCGGGGGCGGGTGGATTCCATGTATGGGGAAAACTCTGGAGACTGGGGTGGGATAGGGAGGGATTGGAGGCGCGTGTGACCCCGCCGGAAACAAACACACACAATTTAGTAGTTTTGTTGTTGGATGTATCAATAAAATAGTACAGACGATCTCGTTCGATAAATCGTTTAGAGCATGATATCAAAAAACAGATGAAGGTAGATAATCGAACGATTACCCCCCCCCCCCCATCTGTTCTTGACGATATAGAGTCGGGGTAATCGTTTTTATCGAAATCAGTTAACCAACGTCAGGAGACGTTTTTTGAGTCTGAACGCAATAGACTCAAATCAGCCCACATATCAATAATTGTTT
The DNA here is from genome assembly GCA_023313115.1 of Rhysida immarginata. Taxonomy (NCBI): domain Eukaryota; kingdom Metazoa; phylum Arthropoda; class Chilopoda; order Scolopendromorpha; family Scolopendridae; genus Rhysida; species Rhysida immarginata. The sequence goes on from JAHWFO010040016.1 coordinate 2,291, forward strand.
TTATGCAGACCATTTCACATGACGTGTGGTGAAAAGTAGTTTCATAGTATTATTAGGCTATGGTATAGCTTTGTGTATGTTATGTTAAAATGAGTGATAAAACCAAGAACAGATGAAGGTACGTGTGAACAGATGAATACTCCCCTCCCCCGCCGCCGCCCTTCATCTGTTCTTGATAAAACATTTTATTTCAATATTTTGTGTGTGAATAATTTCCGATTTTAAACCGATTTTTCACTTACATCGAATATATTGCTAATTATGATAAATGCAGATCGATTTCTATTAAGATTCGATTCAAAAGAAAAACCAACAACACAAAACAGTAATTCGTGCGAGCGTGACGTTTGAAAAATGTTAAAAAGATGTTGGAATAATTTCGTTTCATTAATTTCATTCAGTGCAATGAAAACAAGACCACATAAAGGATCGCGTCATTTACTCTTGCTGAAAATCATACAATAAACCAGTGTAAAGACAAATTCATCAATATTACATAAAGATATGCATAAATGTAAATGAATAAAGGAAATTCAGTTATGTAATGATTTTTCTCTATAGTTTTAAAGTGATAATGTTCTTTTATAACAAGGAGAACCTTCCATAAGTAAAGGCAGAGATGGATGAGGGTAGGGTGGTTTTTTTCACATATTTATAGATTTTTTATTCCACTGTCAATTTGAGCATATAATAAGAATTTCCCTATAAAATCATTTCCATGAAAGATAGTTTTCTTTATTAGACCTAATTTTGTCGTGAGAGCCAGAATTTTGTGAGATAAAGTCGGATAAATTAGCATAGCGATAAGGTAGAAAGTAGTTGTTTATCCCTGACGAGCGCCAGCTAGCGGTCAAAAATTGAAACTATCTCCGCATCGGGCTTGAAATAGCGTGCCGAGGCAGTTTCACTTTTTGACCGCTAATGACCGACTGAATGAAAGTAATAAAACGAAATTATTCCAACATATTTTTAACATTTTTCAAACGTCACGCTCGCACATTTATATGAAAACGAATTGGCATCAAAACGAATTACTGTTTTGTGTTGTTGGTTTTTCTTTGAATCGAATCTTAATATAAATCGATCTGCATTTATCATAATGAGCAATATATTCGATGTAAGTGAAAAATCGGTTTAAAATCGGAAATTATTCACACACAAAATATTGAAATAAAATGTTTTATCAAGAACAGATGAAGGGCAGGGGGGGGGGGTATTCACACACGTACCTTCATCTGTTCTTGGTTTATCAATCATTTTAACATAACATACAGGCTGTGGTCAAAAACTCTCACCGGTGAGAGAATGATGACGTAATTTCTCACTGGCCTAACCGTCTTTTTCTCGGTGAGGACGGTTAGACTAACCAGTTAGGCATAACAGCGCTAACTGGCGTTTTTGACCGCGTTAAAATGACGTCACAGTTTTCTCACCGGGATTTCTGACCAACCAAGCGCTAACTCTTCTCACCGGTGAGAGTTTTTGACCTTAGCCACACAATGCTAAACTACTTCACCACACGTCATCTGGAATGGTCTGCATAAAACAATCATTGATACGAGGCCCGATTTGAGTCTTCTCGGTTGCCACGGTCTATTGCGTTCAGACTCAAAAAACGTCTGACGTTAGTTAACCGATTTCGAAAAAAACGATTACCCCGATTCCCGATTCGATATCATCAAGAACAGATGAAGAGGTAGGGGTAATCATTGGATTACCTGTCTCCATCTGTTTTTTGATATCATGCTCTAGAGTCTAGACGATTTATCGAACGAGATCGTCTGTACTATTATCGATTTTATTGATACATCCAACAACAGGCTGTTGAATGTACATTCAACTTAAAAAAACAAAACAACTAAATACCTGTTAATGTAGGTTTCGGGCTGATGACAGCATAAAGCGAAATTGGATTTCAATAATTTCAAAATATAATACGATAATTATATCACTTCTACTGCTGATAAACAATATTCTAATATTGTCAAGTCCCTTAAGAACAAGGATTGCTTTTATTTAAAAAGCGATAAGGGGAATAGTACAGTCATTTTAGAAAAAGGAGAATATTTCAGAAGGGTTGATAATATTATAGCCGAAGGCCCCTTTGAGTCTTTAACAAAAGATCCTCTCCCCAGTCTTATTACGGACACTAAAAAAACTATCAAAAGTTGCCCCAACGCTATCCCGGACAACGTGGCATCATCTCTAATCAACCGCAATCCTATTTTACCTAGACTGTACGCCCTGCCAAAAATTCACAAACCGGGTGAAAAAATGAGACCCATAGTCTCCAACATTGGTTCACCTTTATACCCGTTTTCTAAGTTTTTTGCAAACTTCCTCAAGACCCTTAAGGTTTCAGATTTTGATAGCTCCATTAAGAACAGCGTGGAACTAACTAAAATACTTAACAATAGGATTGTCAGACCCAGGGAAATTCTGGTGTCTTTTGATGTAGTTTCGCTCTCTCCTAGCGTCCCCATCCCTGAAACTCTTGAATTTCTAAAAGAGATTTTGATCAAAAATAATGTTCCAGAAATTAAGAGGAAGGAATATCTTAGTTTAACCAAAGTGTGTGTAAACAATAATATTTTTTTGTATAAAGAAAAATTTTACAAAATGAATAATGGGACTCCTATGGGGTCCTGCCTTAGCCCAATTCTTGCGGACATTTTCTTAAAGTCCTTCGAAAGCATCCTCAAGAATTCGAGCCATTACTTTCCCGATGTCTGGTATCGTTATGTAGATGACATATTTGCCATATTCGATACCAGGGCTTGCAGTATTGATAAGTTTGTTGAATATATTAATAGTTTCTTCCCCACTGTTCAATTCACCTACGAAATTGAAGTTGATGGTAAGCTACCGTTTCTCGATACTTTAGTTTTGCGAAATCAAGGTTTTCTATCCTTCGACGTATACCGAAAACCTTCGAACAAATTGAATTTTATCCCGTCTGACTCCAGCCACCCATGGACTCAGAAGATTTCCGCATTCACATCAATGCTAGACCGCGCCTTAAATCTTCCCTTAAGTAATACTTCCTTCAAGAAAGAAGTCTCCATAATTAAGAAAATTATGTTAAATTATCCCCTCCGGCTTAGGGAGTAACGATAACGATGGCAAAGACCCGATTAGTACAAATCGCAAACGGCTATACAATGATACGGATAAATGGATACCTGCAAAATCTAAAAAGGCTAAAAAAGGGTTGAAAATTGACAATATTAAGGATGTTGTTGATATAAATGATACAATCGCTGTAGCTTTTCGAGAAAGCAAGTCCGAACAGCGAAAAAATGTTGAAAAGCCAAATACCAAGAGCAGCTCCTATATTCCGCCAATCATAATACGTACTCACGGTCAGCCAATCAAGCAAATCCTGGGCGAGATTCAAATGCATGTGGCGATTAACCTAATTACTGTACACACAGGCAGAGCAGAGACGATCAAAATAAGGTGTCATGATGAGTAAACTCATAGTAAATTGGTGTCTGGCATTAAGGCTGATAACGTGCTAAAGATTCAGCATCATCAACTTAAATCGGAAAAAGTCCTGAAATACGTTATACGAAATGTAGACGTGACCTATGACCTTAGCGATTTTAATGAAGACCTGAAAAAGGCCAACTATTTCCCTGAGAAAGTGATTAGGCTTAAAAAAGCCAAAGGATCAATTGATATGCCCATGATTCTGGTTCTGTTATCAAACACTGAACACAATAAGACACTTAAAAATGTGACCCGCATAGGGCCTTTAGCTGTCAGTGTTGAAATGTTTCGAGGTAATAAGAAACCTTTACAATGCTATAATTGTTTGCGATTTGGCCATGTATCTATGGGTTGCACGGAATCCCCCCGTTGTAACAAATGCGCTAAAGATCATCAGTCAAAAGACTGCCCAAATGTAAAAGGACAAGATCCCCCAAAATGTATTCGATGTAACGGACAACACACCTCTAGTTACACAAAATATACTAAATATCCGCAAGTCAGGAGAGTGCAAAGTGCTAAAGTGTCCCCGGAGATTTCCTATGCCTCAATGGTCTCCAAACAAGATAAGAGCATTAACGTGAACGATTTTCAAGAAATGTATAAACAAATTGGCAGTGTATGCAATTTGTTAAACGAACTGGGCAAGAAAATGCCACTGATGAGTGGAATACTTACGAATAAGCACTGACAGTATGGCTGATCGATGCTATTCTATTACAAATCGAGGCAAACTTCGTTGCGTAATATGGAACGCCAGGGGGGTTCCCCGGAGGCGTATTGAGTTTTACAACTTCCTAACCCAATGGGATATAGACATAGCATTTCTATGTGAGGCACACTTAAGGCCAGACCGCGACTTCAGGCTACCTGGTTACTGTGTCTATCGTAAAGACAGATTTTTTCCCACTACAGTAAAGTCCCCGTCAGGTGGGTCAGCAATTATTATTAAGAAAGGCATTCATCATCGGGAGGAACCAACCCGAGACTATATGGGAATGGAAGCTGCCTCTGCTATCATTACTGATGCCACACTGGGAGAAGTGAAACTAGTGGCTCTATATAATGCGCCCAAGCATAAATTCGATGCCAACGAGCTCAACGAGCTGTTTTCCGGGAATATTCCCGTTATTATGGCGGGAGACCTGAACGCTAAGCACTCGCACTGGAATTCAAGATGCCATAACCAAAACGGTGTCCTTTTGTATGGCTACGTGCAAAAGCAATCTGATATTATTGCAGTAGGCCCTGTGGATGATACATATTATTGTGATCATTCTCCTTCAAGTGATGTACTTGATATTGTGTTGTTGAAGGGCTTCTACAAATCATTCAGTATCTATACTGTCAATGATCTATCCTCAGACCATAAACCAGTTGCACTAAATTTTGATAACGTAAATATTGACCTCAAAGAAGAACTGAGGCTCAAACAAGACTGGAAATTTTTTAGAGAAATTCTCAAAAATGATGACGACCCACTAAATAACGTACATAGTACGAGCGGTATTGATACCAATGTGAAAAGGCTTACTGAACGTATAAAAGCAGCTATTGACTCTAGTGCTTCGCCCTTAGAGTCGAAGCGAGCTGATCACCTTGATCTCACCCCAGAAATCAAACAATTAATTGAGCAAAGGAATAAGGTTAGAAGGCAGTGGTACCGAACTCGTGATTCATGGCTTAAGACCAAGTATAATAGGCTCACAAGAAGAGTTCACGAGGAGGTAAAAGCACTTCGTAATGACAGATGGAATGATAAAGTTAAGAGTCTGTCGACCCACGATAACTCTATGTGGTGCATGGTTCGAGCCTTGCAAAACAAGAAAGCCATTAATATCCCACCTCTGTTAGCCCAAAATGGCAAATTCATCACGAATGATGATGATAAAGCGCAGCTTATTGCAAGCTCACTTTCAGAACAGTTTGTCACGCCTACTGATGGTCGGCAAATAGGACTTGATATGTCCGAGAAAGTAAAATCCTGCATAACTGGCTTCTATAATATTCACGGCAATGAATTCCCAAAACATAGCATTGATGTAAATGAAGTCCTAAGCATCATTAAAAATTTAAAAACGAGAAAAGCTCCAGGTAAAGACTCTATTAAGAACAGTGCTTTGAAAAATTTACCTCCAAATACAATTCAAGATATTGCAAAAGTGATTAACGACTGCTGGAAGAACACTTACTTCCCGGATGCTTGGAAGCAATCAGTTGTCTTAAGCATTCCTAAGCCAGGACAAAATCCTGCAAATCCTGTTAGCTACAGGCCCATCAGCTTGTTACCATCAATTTCCAAAATCCTGGAAAAAACATTTCTCAAGAGATTCATTGAGCACTGTGATGCCAACGATCTCATCCGCGATGAACAATTTGGCTTTCGCTCAAACCATTCCTGCCAACTCCAAACATGGAGGCTCGCAGCGGATATCAATGAGCCCCTTAATCTCTCTATGTACTGTGGGGTCGTTTTTCTCGATGTACACAAAGCCTTCGACCAAGTCTGGCACGATGGTCTTATTTTTAAAATGATTATGGATGGATTTCCTCAAGACATAATTACTCTGATACACTCGTTTCTCTCCAACCGGTTCTTTCAGGCCAGAGTTGGAGATAGTCTATCTCCTATGTATGAAGTAAATGCTGGTGTCCCACAGGGTTCAGTCCTGGGGCCAGTATTATTCAATTATTTTATGCGAGACTTTCCAAGTCCTTCTAAATGTAAGCTCTTTTTTTACGCAGATGACGCTGCTATACTGACCTGTGCTCGTCAACCAGCCGTAGTAGTCTCGCGGCTGCAGAAGGCTCTAAAGGAGTGTGAAAGCTGGTTTAGCAAGTGGAGGCTAAAATTGAATGTAGACAAATGCAAGGCGATGTTTGTCTCCAAGAAGAGAAAGAGATCATTAGATTCTCTAACACTATATGGCAAAAAACTGGACTGGGTTGAAACTTATAAATATCTTGGTGTTGTTATTGACTCTAAACTTACCTGGACTCCTCACGCAACTTATGCGTTGAATAAGGCCAGGAGAGCCAAGTTTAGCTTGATTGCTCTGCTGGGCCGGAATAGTGCTCTAAACATTGATAATAAACTCCTACTCTATAAGGTCATTGTTCGGACTATCTTGACCTATGGTATGCCCGTCTGGGCCACAATATGTAAAACTAGATGGAAAGAACTGCAAACGTTCCAAAACGTTACCCTTAGGACTATTGCGCAAAAAGATCGGAGAATTGTTCGCAATTCCTCCATTTATAATGACTTCAACATGACTCATATTGGCAAATACGTTCAAGGGCTCATGGAATTCATGCTGCCCAATATAGAAAATCATAGCAACGAGCTAGTCTCGGGCATTTTAAAGCATCCTATGCATAGAAAGAGATATCGTAATCCAAGGCATATACTTGATATCAATTTTGAAGACATTGATAATGTCTTATTTCCAGATTACTGGACTTCATAGGTGGTGTTTTATCTAATACTAGTGGTCTGCTTCTAGTCTAGACAGTCGTCAATCAAATTTTCCTCCACCAAGAGGAGGCAATTTTCTTTCATACTTTGGATGACCCTTGTGGGTACATCAGGCTTCTTTTCTAGCTCAGTGTATTTCCCTTGAATATGATTATGAAGGGTGAGATTATGGAAGCTACGCATCAAGTTCCACTTGAATACCGATACACTACACTGTTCGATTGTCGATGTTAAATTCAGTATCTTCGGGTTTTTCTCCTGGTTACTCCCTGTTTTTACCTGCTGAATGATGAGAGCTTCGCCCTCGAAAAGCGCTTACAGGATAAGGTCGTATTTTTCCTTTTGTAATTTTGTTGTGGTCAAAGAGTCTTTTATTTATTTTATTCCATTACTTCTATCCACATTTCTTTCCCTTTTCAGTTTTTCCGGTGGTTGTAATAATTTTTTCCAACTCCCGAAAAGTTTTTTACTTTTATTAAATGATTAATCTAATAACACATGGCCTCTGAAAACAAACAAGTTTACACTAACACTGAATCAGGGGCGTAGTTAATGAAGGGGCGTAGTTAGTGTGCAGTGCACGGGCGCAACGAATTAGCACTTTAAAAACAACGAAATATCTGAACGAGAGAATACAAAAAATATAAATTACAAAAATATATAATCAATGAAAAGCAAAATACAAATTAATAAAAAAAAACTGCGTTCGAAGTATTTGTTTTTCATCTAAATTCACGAAATAATTTTATCAACGTCTGTAGCTTCCATAGATTAAGCTTGAGTCCACCCTTGTTTTATCCCTGATGATCCCCCTCTAGCGTTAAAAAGTTGAACTTCCGCTGGCTCAGAGTAAAGCATTGAAATGAGAGGCTACGATTGATAGGTATCGTTTACAGTCATCGTCATTAGAAGGCACTGCTAGTCCTGCTCTGTGATTGGTCGGGAGGAAAAGAGCGTTTCTACCGTTTTCTGTCTTCGAAACTCGAGCAGCCAGTCTGTCACGACGTGCACGACGGCCGTTTTCTGCCCAACATTTCTTATCAGCTGGCGTCGGTTAAGTTAGTTTCAACGAGTTTCGACAAGTGCCGTGTTAGTTTCAAAGCTTCAAAGAGTTTCGGTAAGTGCCGTGTTAGTAAAATGAATTCTATGTATTAAGAAGACCAGGAGGTTGGCTAACATTAATCAAGTTCGCCGTAGTATCAATTGTACTTCTTGCGATATTTAGAATTGTCAGGCTGGATGTTAAATGCTGCTATGATAATTTCAGTGTCATAAAGGAAAACGCCACGAATTTAAGTAACAATGCTTTTCACTGAGCGGTCAGTTATTTCTTTCACAAATATTACACTGCTAGCATAGGCTTACTTAAAAACGTATCCCCTTTGTCTGTAACTAAAGCCAACATAGAGTTTGATTGTGATTAACTAAATGTGCAGATAATATAATCCAACAGCACAGGGTTTGTTTTAGGAAAAAAAATTGAGTCCCCGAGACCCCATGCTTTTAAATTGAGCCCCCTCGTATTTATTTAGCGTCCCCTTTGAAAAAAAAAATTAACAAAACGAAGAGTATGATCACAAAATGATTTTATTGCTATACTTTGTAAATTTGTTGTTTACAGATAAAAAATTTATGCAAATTTATTTATAAGTGAATTTGTACATAAGATCATTTTCGTCTGTTTTTCTCATGAAATATTTTAACTTTTTTAAACATTTCATCATTTGATTGAGGGTAAATTGAATTAATTTTTATAAAACTTAATCTCTCTAATGTCTCCTCAAACATTTTTTTTCTAATTGGATTTTTAATCATATTTTGAACTGAAAAGCCTCTTTCACATGGAACTGAAGTAATTGGAATTGATAATGAAATATTCATTAAAACAAAAATCAGGATATAATTCCTTAAAATTTGTTATTAATTTGAATCGAAACTCAGGGTACAGCATTCCTTTATGACTGTTTTTATGAACTTTCAGTCCGACTTTTGTTAATGAACTTTAAGTCAATTTCCAATTCCTTGCTTCCAAAAGAAACAAGTTCTGCATTTGATAAATTTGATGGTATCCTTTCCGGATTCAAAACCACATCTAAAGATTCAATAATATTTAATGCATCAGAAGGAAGTCTTGTTTCTAAATTATCAATCAATTGATTTAGATAATTACTTCTTATGGCACTGAGCTCCTTTTTATGGTATCTATGTTAGCAGACTTTTTGATATCTATAATCTTTTTACTCCCATCCAGATCATCAGAATATTTATAAATAAGGGTGGGAAGTTCATGACCTAAAAAAACTGAAAATATGCATGCAAAAATAACTTTACAATTTCTAAAATATGACCAAAATTTTCCCAAATATGACAAAAACTTAGGAATTATTGTGTGGACCAAACATTTTAATTGTGGTTTATTTTGCTAGAATATTAAATCATTTCATGTTGCAGTTTAAAAAATATAAATATTTTAGGTTTTGTGGTGTTAATTTTAATTTTGTCAGTCAATAGGTTTATACATTTTGAAAATGATCTTTCAACATCACATGACGTCAGTGGTGCATATTTCAAACACAAGATGTCAATAATCAATAGAGGTTGCAAATTGTCTTAAGTTTGTGTTGTTTTCAATTCAACACAGAATTCAACAGTTCAATTGATTGGAGTCCTGGATTCTTCTCTATCACTGCTTTCAATTTTGAACAGAATCGTTTGTTTTTGGCGTCAGAATCAGTCTAGCACCGGAGCATGTGACCAAAATGGAAAATGGCCGACGATAAAATTGCAATGCGACAATGATTAATCGAAGCAGCAAAGACTGCTTTTTAAATTGAGAAATCGGAGAAATTATATGCTGCTTTAATTATTATAATAGGATTCCTTAATTTATAGAATGAGTCTGAAGAATTTAATTTATTTTAATATTTTAGATTGGACATTAAACACGATCGGCAATTCGATAGCTTCGATAATGATCTTGGAATACCATAATATGACTAATAATTGTAAATAAATTTAAAATGTAACCTATTTCCTCAAAATTCCGAAATATGACTTTATAAAATGATTTTATGACATGTTATGAACTTCCCACCCCTATTTATAACCATACAGAGTATCATCATTTGTAAATAGCAGAGAAGAAAAGAGATCAGTAGGACCACACGGCTGATCTTTAAAACTCCTTAAAGAATCCAATACAAATGATACATGTGGTTTAATAGCAGTTAAGTTAATCCTGTCACTCTGGAAAATTTTGCTGAGGAATGTTACCGAATTTAAAATTTCTTGCAAAAAAACAAAGACTGCTGGGAATTTAATATCCTGCACAATTGTGAGGATTTAAGACCCTTTGGCTTGAACATTTTTATTTTGCTCTGCTTCATGTTCAAGAGACATGATAATATCAGATCAACTCCTAAAAACCATGGACACAGCTTCGTGTATAGATAGCCAACGTACACTTGTTGGCTCATGAACATTCATAATTTTATTGTTCAGAAGTAACTGTAATTTTCGACGTTTTTCATATCTGCATGAAGAGTTAGTATAAAGTTATATAATGAGAAAATTATCCTATGGACTTTGTTTAAATATTGAATTTTTTCCCTGCTTGAGAAACGGCTAAATTTAATTTATGAGCTACACAATGAAGTTGTAATAAATGTGGAATTTCATCCATTAGTAATCTCCAACTCCTGCATGCTTTCCTGTCATCACATTAGTTCCATCTGATCCAAAGCCAAAAACCTTATTTTTATCAAGATTAAATACGTCAATGATATTCCTAATTGCTTTAAC
>JAHWFO010040017.1:0-34004 GCA_023313115.1 Rhysida immarginata
AGTGTGAATTTTATGAAAGCACTTACCCTCCTCGCCGTGTACGTGGATTACATCGTCTCTGCCACTAATGATGTTCAACGCCTAACTTCCATAGTGGATATTTTTCGACGTGATATCGAATTGGTGGATCTCGGAGATGTTCGTCACCATCTGGGCATGCGAGTGAGCCATGATGGTAACTCCGTATAATCCAAGAGTACAAGCTGCAGAATGTCAAGCCCAGGAGTACTCCTCTCAACCCACACGTAAATTTGGATGAAACAGAATCGCCGCAATCAGTCGACCCAACTGTTTACCAATCTCTTTTGGAATCATTAATGTACGTTATGACATGTACACGCCCAGATATAGCATATGCAATATAGATATAGCGGTATGACATGTACGCGCCCAGATCGTACTCAGCTTTTAGCAAAGTTTTTAGAGGTTTGCTTCTCTGCATAGCGCAAATACACTCGCTATTCTTTAACATTGAGTACAAAAATAGAATGGCGATTGTAAATGTAATTATTATTGAAATGAGAAAACAAGCAAAAAGGACCTAGAAATTATTCTGCTCTTTCTAATGGTACCAATTAAAACAATGTGCGTTAAATAGTTTTCCTTTAAAACGGTTCCCTGTACCAAAGGGAACCATTTAAAAAAAACTATTTTATGCACATTGTTTTAATTGGTACCATTAGAAAGAGCACAATAATTTGTAGGTCATTGTTGCTTGTTTTCTCATATTAATAATAATACATTTATAATCGCAATTCTATTTTTGTACTCCATGTTAAAGAATAGGGAGTGTATTTGCACTATGCAGAGAAGCTAACTTTACTAAAAGCTGCACACGTATAGCAATGCCTACCAATTTGCATATGACGACAATCAAGGGCATGGCAGCTTACCCGGCATAGACCTGTGAAACGTCAATCAGCTTCGTTCAATCGACCGGTCGTTTGTGTTCATACACTGATACCAGCTGGAGTGTTACCACACAAAGTAAAGGATATTCTGGTGTTCTCACTAAGCGTACTTATTTTTTTGTAAATTAGTGTGCACACACGACTTGTAAAAAAATTGTATGCACGATTTTTTCATTCACTGCAATTTAAATATTGTTACTTATATTTTGTATGTGTTTATGTCAAACACGTAAGTCCAGTAAATGCAGAGATCCCACCAGACTCTGATGACACTTTGGATAGAGTCATAGCTTACAAAGGTAAGAGCATTTTCTGTCGGGCAGAGAGAAGAGAGCAGGTAGTGATGTCAGAGCATTTTCTGCTTTGTGGTTTCTGCCGCTGTTTTATTTTTTTAATCTGCATCCAAGCTAATTATAGGGGGATTTGTTCAAGAAATCGCAAATTATGGCTAATGAAGAAACTATTGCTTTTCATTATATCTCGTGGTGGATGATAATTTTTTTTATTTTTCCAAATGTCATTTTTATTGATAACTTGTATTTAGGTTTAAGTAATTCATTGTTGTGGCGCGTGGACCATTATTGTCGTAAATATTCTTTTTTTCGGACTCGCGTGATGCGAGCTCTTGTCTCATGTGGCGATTTCCCTCGCAACTAATTAACTCGGTCGCGAGATGTTTACTGTCTAATTGTTGATAAAAATTATTGCGTAATTTAGTGGGTTTTTTTGTTCTATAACTTTCTTCGTCTTCATCTTCTCTTGCTTCTGCCACCTTCATCTTCTCCTGTACAGCCATGGTGTCCACTCACTTTGCTAGTATTTCTTTCTTCATGCTCCAGCCTTAAGATTGTATCTCCGCAATTGCAATTACGAGTTTGCCGACGTGGTCCCTACGTTTCATGCGTGTCAATGTTTATTTCGACCCATCGCTCGTTTTTTCGCCGTTTCACCATGTTTAAGTCTGGCCACGAAGCCTATTTCGTTCGAACGGTACAATCTCTGCTAATTTTCTTCATACACGAATATTTCCATCTGTAGAATCGTGCATTTAGGCTGTTAACTGTGCATCTCGAGACGCCACGGCTGTACTACCGCTCCACTGAGAAATTTATTCACTTTTTGTACTAATATTTGTGCGAAACACTGTGAGTACTTAAATTCATATTTTTTTGACGGCGTAAATTTTTATTCTACCATTTTAAACCATGGGACACGCTTCGTGTTCTAGTTTCTTTTTACTGTCATTAATAAAAAATTTTATAATTTACTTTACTAGCCAAATTTTCCACTTTAACCCCCACCTCATCATGTGGACATTTTCGTTATCCCCAGTGATCTAGTGCTTATTGATATTATTAAGTGATATTTTATCATGTGTGTGGTATTTTTTTGTTTGCACGTAGGTTAGCTATTCTACTGGTAAGCATTACGAATTAAGACTTTATATGAACTTGGACGTTTCAACCAATTAAGACTTTAAACGGAAGGGTGTTTTCCCAAAACGTGACTTTCCCATTAAGTGTGCTAATATTTGATCGAGCTCCAAGGTCAGTTTAGTGTTTGTAAGATTTTTGGTTGGCTCATTGTTTAAACATGTCCAAAAGTCGTTATTTTCCCTTTCCGCTTAACTAATGGGAGATATTCATGGCAATTGCTCCTCTATATATTCTCTAGCACTAAGGCTTTATTTTCTGTAGTTGGCTTTTGTCTCTCGTCGTTGAATGGGGAAGTTGCATGGATTTTTTTTACAAATAAAACACTGTTTCGTACAGATTGTGTTATGCTGAACACGAAATCGTTCTTAAATTTATTAGAAATATATAAGAAACCTATTAAAATTAGCGCTAAAAACGTCAAACCACGCCTGCCAGCGAAAACGATATCTGACGCCACTTTCCATCAAACGCAATGATTTTATGTATACGTGAGCTCCATCTCAAGGCTTTAACCATTGTCGTTGATAGTGGGGAACAGCAAGTGACATCATATTACTCACAGGCTATGACGTACCGTTTTCATATGGTGTCAACGTTAACATTTTTTTTAAAAAAATCACTATAAATTTTTTTCACAAACGAATTACTATTTCTTGGTATTGATAACGGATACTATAGAAAACAATAATTTAAAATTTTCATGCAACTTCCCCATTTAGCTACTTGATAGCCGAAATACGTGTTCGGTATTTCAAATCTCTTTGTGGATTAGAGGTTCCCTCCCCTTTTTGGTTGTTCCATTCCATAGATTTTGCTTAATTAATTTTTGTTCTTATGTGTTTGGCAAGAATGAAACTTGAGGATTTTTAACCTTAGACAATTCTATGGGGAGATGAAACAAACCTCAGAGGATGCTATACTTAACCAAACCTAGAGCAGAATACTGTCCTTGCCTAGTTCTTTGTATGGCGTAAAGTAGTCTGGCGCGGGCCCTGTGAACACACCGTACACCGAATAGATATTGATTCATCACCTCGAGCAATATGTATTGATTGGTCACCACATCGATCAATATCTATTTCATCGGCAGACAACCTAATTATGAAAACCATTCTTATGTAACTTAACACTGCCAATGTGATAAGAATTTGAATTATGGTGTCCTTAGAAAATCCACCTACATAGAGCCACATAACCAAAACGCTGAAAATCTTAAAGGTCGGATGCAGCATTCAAGAAAACCTGAAATCGTTATTTTAACAAAAAAAAAAAAAAAAAAAAAACTTGGCAAAAAATATTTACACTTGCTCTAATATAGGGTGATTCAAAAAGGAATTTACAACTTTAAAAGAGACTTTTATCAAATAATGTATAGAATCGATTGACATCCAATCTGAAATCAATTTCATTCTAAACGTTAGCCAGTATATCGGGCGTCACCCCTGCAATACCGGTGTAAATAAGATTTCTGAGCTCAGCAAGATGACCAAGACGGACGCCTTCACTCTTAGGAAGACGACAGCACCTTACTTTAACATCGAAGTCCGGAATTTCCTTGATAACTATTTGCCAAGCCGGCGGATTGGTCATGCAAAGCCAATTGCATAGCTGTCTTGCTGCCTGACTTGATCCCTGTCACGTATAAAACCAAGGAGAGTGGATAAACATGCTAGAGTGAAAGGAGGGGTGTCGGAAACGACTGTAATTTGAACATCTTTTAATATTTCAAACATAATAGCAAATATAAATAGTGAATGAAACAATAATATTGCGATTCAATAAAGTTCGTTTCCAAATTTAAAGTTTCATAAGATTCTATCCTCAGAGTTCATGGTTCGATGCGGAGGGGGGAGAAGGCAAAGACAGGCCTCTCATTCAGCAAACGTGAGTCTGCTGGGCAAACGAACATCCAGGTAGAATGGTCTTTGGGTTTGGCAGAAGGACAGGTAAGTTGAGGTAAGTATTCCCTTTGGCTGGCACCGCAGATACTGAAAGCGGCGACCTTTGAAGGTAAGTCAACCGTGGATGAAATGCTAGAGCATAAATGAGAAAGAATACCATTAGCACAATTAAATGTCAATCTCGCTCATACTGGGAAGATAACTATGCGAAATCATTTACTAATTTCTAACACTTTAAATTCTTTAGAAAAATCTTTCCCGTACTTATTCCCCCTCGCATAATTGCGGAAAATCCCTAGGGCGTCTGTAGGGAAACCCGGCTAACGCTGTGGGTGGAAGAACACCAGTCACGGACGTGGCATCCAACGGGAACAATCCAGGAGAACTGGAGTCTGAAGAGTTGACTCTCTCTTCTACGGGAACGGTAGATTCTGCGACGATCCACTCAGGTGAATCCTGGACCTCGTTGGGTGAAGCTTGTTGTCCCAGCGTGTGGTCATCTAAGCACTTACTCACTGCAATCCTCTTATCGTCGTTGCATAAAAGAAATGTCAGTGCGCGCTCAGAGCGCTTAATGATAGTACTGTCTTTATGAGTAGTTGAATAATTTGTATTACCTCCAGCTGCCGTATGGAATTGTAGCCTTGTGATGGAAACGAAAATCGTGACTGAGAAAACGCCGGGCGGTGAGCTTCTTTAAGGTCCTCGTAGGCTCCGATAAAGTTACGTGTGTATCGTGAATCTTTTGTTTTAGCTTGTTGCGTTTCCTTCGTCTATGACGGAACCTTTTAATGCTCCCGGGTGAAGAGGTCGTTGACTCTGGAGAAAGAGAAGAATCGAAAAGGTTATGACAATTCAAATAATAAAGTTCACTCAGCTGTGCTGGCTGCGAATCCTGTTGCGTAAATTCATGCAATTCCAAATCATCGCTCACTAAACTTCTCGGAGGAGAATGACGAACCTTCCCAGATCGAACGTTTTTAATAACCAAATACTACGTGTTTGTAAAATTATACAAGGTGTTAAAACTGTAGACCATGAGCAGCAATGCATGCCTCACAGCGTTTTGTCATTAAATTTTTGACATGGCCAAAAATGCCTGCAGTGTCCACTCTTGCATGGTCACTTGCACTTTTCCGTCGTATTGCATCGCCTATTGCAGTAGGTCCTCGTTGGCGAAATACGGCGGCACCTGCAACGGTCTTGTGGAAGCGGAATATTCTCTGATTATTGCTTCCCATGAGTCTCTTTTTATATCCACCGACTGGAGATGACGCTGAGCTGATAAATCGAGTTTACATCGCATTTGCAGAGGTTGGATGTCTGCCGTATCACAAATGGAAATTAAATCGAACCAAAATTACTCTTTGAAGGAAAACTTTGTAGTTATTTGCACTAAAATGCATTTCAACTGATTCTGTACGTTATCCGAATACATTTCAATCATACATCCTTGTGCAAATTAATTCAAACAAAACATGTTTTCTATCTTACTCATAATCCTGTACTCGAAGGGTCAGTTTGATCGTTTTTTTTTGTTGGCTGATGCATTACGTTAGCAGCTACAGTATTTCATCAGATTTTAAAACTGCCCAGATGTGTTTCGACCGCCGTACGAGATGTATGTGACACCTGGGAAACGTACGAAGATCGTAATTCTGCACGAATACTTGGGAATACGTAAGACGTACCAAGAGTTGCTTCAGCGGGTGGTATGAGTATAGCAACTGTTAGACGTGTCCTCTAATTAAAGCAGGAAACCGGATCGGTTTTTCTTAAACGTAAAAGAAAAGTGTAGTCTTAAGAAAAAAACTCGAGAAGTTGACGCTTACTTGCTTCGACAAAGCAAAAAGGATTCCCGCAAAACTGGATTATTGTACTTGCACAATTAATTTGCACATGGATTTTTTTGCTTTTAAAGCTGTAATTCCTATTTGAATCACCTTTATATTCTATCCAACAAAAATAACTAGGCGTGTCAAATTAAATGTCTAATTTCTATTGTTAGACATTGTTATTTTCACTTTGCAACAATATCTAACCAATTGAAATGAGAAATAAACTGGATACGCCCACTTCATCGTTTTTGGACAGCGTATACTATACAATCCAAATTTACTACGGTCTACTAAAAATATAATTACGGAACACTCTGAATGAGGAAATTTATATTATAGTCACCTTTATATAGGGTGATTATTAGGGCTAGTGATTATAAAGTGTGTTGCACTCTTGCCAATGCAGAAAATGGAGATATCCCACATTTGTTGCAGCTAGCAAATAAGAAGTCGTGGGTTGGCTCTCCGTTTTTGACGTGATTACGCAAACGAGTCATAGACAAAATTTATCTCAAAAACCCTAACAAATTGTGCCAATTTCAAAACTTGTTCCGCATTTAATTATGAACACAGTAAAAAAAACGCATCACAACCGGATGAACAGATCATTCAAAAAATGAAACGGAAAAATTTCTACATCCAAAGAATTGAAATTTAGGTTGCACACGTAATTATTATAATACATAGGATGCACACAAAAACGATTAAGGATGTACCCAAAAGGTCTTCCAACTAAACACAAGGCATATTAGAGCGCGATGTTGAAAGGAGCATTTGATATGAATTGCATTTATAAATTGTTTCCGCTTCATTTTAGAGTAATTTATTCATCGGATTTTGATGCACTTTTAAGGTGTTCATAATTAAAAGCAGAACAAATTTGTAATTAATTCCTATCTGTTACGGTTTATTTGTTAAATTTTTTATATGAGCTAATTTGCATCATCAGATCATCGGAAGATACCAACAAATACGAGTGGCGTTCAAATTTTACCTGGACTCTATTTTCTGTAAAATCAGGAAACTACAAAAGACACACCACACATACGCGCGCGCACACACACACACACACACACACACACACACACACACACACACACACACACAAAACACTTACACACATGCGCGCGCTAGTTAATTCTCAAAGAACTCTCCTTGCTTTTCAACACATTTTTTCCAGCATTCTGGGAGCATCTGGATACTGGTTCCGTACACTCACAGCAATTTCCAGATCGTAGGACTCCTTTTATTAGGTTATAGCTCTCTGACTCGATTATAAGAATACAGTACTTCGTAGATAAGTTGTACCATCCATCTTCAAGTGTTTACGAACCCCCGACTCATCTAACAGCACCATACACAGCTGTACGAGCCAAGTCATAGGAAATGGGAATCATTTCCGGTAGAGATACGAAATCGAGTTACGAAAACATGGCGGATAGCGATACTGGACGATTTCGCCGTTCGTGTTAGTAAGAATATTAATACAAAATTATTAGAACTAATACTATTCTTTATTATTACTATGGATAGGACAAGTTATCTAGAGACTATCTATCAGTAAGGATAGTCTTTTCAACTCAAGTGCAAGAACAGGCACCTTCAAAAAACCCAACATTTAATAAGCCATTTTCCAACGTTGTTCGTCTTGCTTCTTCAAATTTTACCAGTTCAAGAAAAATTGAACGAAAACAGTTATCAAGTAAGTTATACTATTTTCTAACGTAAATTATACTTATTTAATAGTTTCAATTTTATTTGCTAACACGTTTTCTTATTCATTATTGTTACGATTATTTTTTATTTACTCGTTGTGATCTGAAATGCATTTCAACTGAACAGCATTCATTATTATCGACTGCTAACAACATGGCTCGTTTCTCGCAGGAAGAATGGATCTAAACACCAGAAGCTGTGTATCGGAGCCTTATAGAAAGTGAGAAGGGTGGCTGGTGGCTGACTTAATTTCAGCACAGAGATCGAATATGATAATAACTAAAATAAAATGTCACTGTTTCCATTATTGTAGGGAGTGTAAATCATTGATCTAAAACTCATCCTTTTTTTTGCATTTCAGATTGCCAAGGATACTAATATGAGCCTTCCTCTTCAGCAATACGTAAAAGTTTCCATTTAGCCTACCCAAAGGCATGGAAAAGGAATCTTGCAGGATTATAATGAGAACGATGTAATGGTTACAATAAAAATAATCCCTTGATTTTTGTGCAAATCAATTCTGTTAGGTGATGGTGAATTTATTGCATTGTACATTATAAGTTGATTGTATTGTTAAATCGATAAGTAACTTTATAAAAAAAATTGATGTTTAAAAATTTTTAAAAAGATGTCGTTTCTCTTCCTAATGTTGCCTACCGTTCAAGAGCTGTCAACTCTATGAACACGGCGATCGTTATTTTAGAATTTAGCATCAGATTTATCATTAAAATCCCTTTTTCTGCCTACAAGCTTGGAGTTCTATCTTCTGCTGGCGAATTTTGACTGTAAAGATGATAAAATACAAATACAGGTCGGTATACAAATGTAAACTTGTGTAAATATCAATATACGCGTGTGTAAATTTGTGTAAATAGGTCTGTAAGCCTGTGTAAGTTGGTGTATACACGTGTGTAAATTTGTGTACCTGTGTGTATTAATGTGTAAATATGCTATACAGATGTGTACACAAGTGCAAACTTGTGTAAATAGGTATATAGACGTATGTAAACATGTGTGAATAGGTGTATACCCGTGTGTAAACTTGTATATATCGTGTAAATTTGTGCACATATATGTGTAAATATGTGTAAACTTGTGTAAATATGTATAAATGTGTGTAAACTTGTGTAAATAAGCTGTACAGAGGTGTACATAAGCGTAAACATGTGTAACCCTGTGTAAATTTGTGTACGTATGTGTTTAATTGTGTGTAAAGTTATGTAAATATTCTATACAAATGTGTAGAAAAGTGTAAACTTGTGTGAATAGGTAAATACCCGTATGTAAACTTGTGTACATTGAGTATACACGTGTGTAAATATGACTATATAAATGTGTAATTAGCTGTGAAAATGCATAAATATATATGTAAAAATGTGTAAATAGGTATATACGCGTATAGTAAACATTCCGTTAATGAGTCTTAAGTCTTGTACAGTCGAGTCAATTGACCCGAGAATGGCGACTCGGAAATTCGGGTCAAACAAATCTTACTGACATCTGTGTCAATGACTCTCTTAAATGGGTCGTATTGGAAGAATCATATTAACCACATATTGCTGTGAGTGTAGAAATTTTCAGGCTGATGTCAAAACCACGTCATAACACCCTTTTTCATTTTCTCATTGGAACCTCTGCCCTCCCAAGAACTATTTCAATGGTCCAAAAAGATGATCGTCGTAAGGAGAGAGATCCGGGCCGTATGGAGGATGTTGTAAGATGTCCCATTTGAGTTTCGTCAATGTGTCCATAGTCAGTATGGCTGTGTGGTCTGGCGTTGTCTTGCAGAAAACAAACACCACTGGTAAGGAGTTCTGGTCGTTTTTTCCTTAGTGCCGGCTTCAGGGCCGTCCTCAAAATATCACAGTAGTAAGGTGCATATCTGGTTTGATGTTTTTCTAGAAAATCGACATGATTGATACCCTGAATGTTCCAGAATATAGTCGCCATCAAATACATTTTCGTTGCCGACGGTGTCATCTTGAATTTCTTGGTTCGTGGTGAGTCACTGTGTCGCCACTTGCTTTCAGGAGTATGCTGACGAATCCATGTTTCGTCGGTGGTCACAACAGGCCTTAGGAAGCTGTCACCTTTCCTATCATTTCGCTGCAGCAGCATTGAACATATTTCCACCCTGGTGGTTTTGTAATCCTCGGAAAGTTGCTTAGGGACCTATCTATCAAAGATCTTGTTGAATTTTAGCTTATCGTGGATGATGGTCTCCACACTGCCAGTGCTGATGTTCAGTATTGAAGCCCATTCTCGGACATGAATTCGCCTTGTCCCTTACCAGCTCATTTGTTCGTGCGATGATACCATCATTGACAACAGTTTCTGGCTTTACCTTCTGAGGTTCATTGCCGGTGGATTCTCTTCCTCCTTCAAACTTTTGCCACCAAGGAAAGATGGATGATCGAGACAAACATGACTCGGCCAACTGTCTTTGAAGTCTCTGATGAATTTCAGGTGCTTTCACATCTTCGTTGTGGAAAATTGATGATTAGTCGTCGTTCTACTTTAGTCGACACATCGCTGTCCGCCATTTTGTTTAAACAAACAACCGGATTTCATGGCAACCGGATGAGTGGTGCCGTATTTGCATGACAGGCGGTAGTTGCCATCCCAACAATGAAAGTTTAGATTTTTACAACAATGAAATTTACAAAAAATAAAGTCCAAGTCAAGTTTAAACGCCCCTCGTATTCCACCCACGTCTTCCTATTTGGTTAGCTGCAACAGATTTGGGATTTCTCCATTTCTGCACATATAGAAGGGATGAAGCAGGCTTTTTGGTTGTCGTGTATTAATGTTGACAGTCTGTCAAAACAAAGTTTGGCTAGCGATTTTGAAATTCAGAAATAATATAAACGTCTGAAGTCATTTTTGGTGTATGCTTATTGCTTGTGTATAGGTAATGAGAACATTCATGCACTCACCACTCAGAAGAGAGTTACCCTCAGAATTGACCTTGAAGATTTTAAAGGGAATAAGAGATACGCCATTTATAGAGGATTTCATGTAGAAACGGCTGAAGCTAATTATAAAGTCGACTTTGACAACTACAGCGGAAATGCAGGTTAAAATATATGGAAGATTACTCTTTTGTATTCCTTTCTTTAAAAAAAATCAAGCTTATAACATTTTAATACTCTTTTGTGTCATACATTTAGGCTTTCAAAAATTCGAATAAATTGTTTTCAGTAAAATAACTTATAGATTTGCTAATCTTCTACTAACAAACTAACGTTATTTTCACATATATAATTTCTCCATAATATTTACTAAGACATCGGATTCTTATACTATTCGAAATTTTAAATACCTGATAACTGGATTTTCCACCTAACATCCTTAATGAGGAGAGAAAATTACTACTTTTATGAAATTTTCTATTTTTACTTGCTTTAATAAAATTTGAGCTTAAGAATTAAATTGAAACATGTAGTTCTATTTTTCTACTTTGTAATCTTAAGTTTTATCACAAGTAGGAATTGACAAGTTAAAGAAAAATCGTGAAATGACTATCCATTGATGTGCCAGAAAAAGTGGTACAGATGATCCTCTGCAGATTTATGTGATAAATTTCGTCCGAAAAATGCATATTTAAGACAATATACATCTTTTGATGCTTCTAGAGCTCTTCCTGTTGCGAGAATTGCATTTCATCACGATTTCAGCAACTATGAACGCTATAAAATAATTGGAGCTCCTGAACTGGGTCATGGCACTTCGGATACACAGCAGAAGTTTTAATTTTCGCGTACGATTATTTGCCTGAATCATGCTCCGTGACTTTAGAAAACATTGAAAATACAAAAGCACTGTGGGTGTAAAAACTCCCAGGATGAACATGATAAGGGTCCACTGGCAAGTATCGTTTTAAGTGATAAGCGTGCAATAGTGCCTCAACGTCGGAGTTCAGTGCTGGCATCTGGAAAATATCAGCGTGAGGACTGTGCAACGCTCGCTCCATGATGTTGATGAGTACCGTTGATGAATACATGAGAAAGAGCTATGCCCCTCGCCTAGTCTCGGGAACACCGCCACTGGAAAATTTTAGCCTAGTGTGAGGAATCGCGCTTACTATTGTTGTAGGCTGATAGAAAGATCCGTGTGTGGAGAAAACCTCATAAAGCCATGACTCTCACAAATCAACATGGGACTTCACAGGCTGATGGGAACTCCCTACTTGTTTGGGGTGCTCAGTTGGCAATAAATGGGACTCCTGGTTGTCTACAAACCTGTCTGACAGATAAACGCTATCTGTACATCATTTTTGACTGGTTACATCCATTCGTGTCCTGCGTTCATTCAGACGGGTTTGGCCTTTTCTAACAAGAAAATGCACCGCCATACATGTCTACAGTCACCAACATATGGTTAGAAGCACACTCAAGGAACACTTTCTCTGGCACTTCAATGAAATGATATTTTCTTTTAATAATAACCTTTAAATTACAGTATTTAATAGTTATTTTTATTTTTTGAGCAGCTGACAGTTTAAGATGCCATAATGAGGGTATTTTCGTAACCTTCGATCGCAACGACGAGAACGATTGTGCTCTAAAATATCGAGGCGGTTGGTGGTACAATAACTGTCACTATGCCAATCTCAACGGTGAATATGGCAATTCCGCCTATGGCGAAGGAATTAATTGGTATGGTTGGCTCGGTGATTATTACAGTTTAAAATGGACGGAAATGAAGCTAAGACCCGAAGATTTCCATCGCCGCCATAATATCAAATCTTAGTACGATTCAGTTCTGAACTATTAACTTGTAATATGCAGGATAATTCATATGTCCCTCCAGGGTTTCAGAAGTCCATAGAACAGTCACCATTACAGACCGCGGAAACGATCAAATCAGCGGATAGAGAATCTCTCAAGTTTGCATTCTTATTAGGCATCATAGCATATTATGTAGATTTAGCCGCTGGAGGGCAGTCATACGGAAAACATGACATTCACAGGTGACATGACTTTCCTCTTCGGCCGTGGCCTCCATGCTAATCTGACCTAACACATGTGATTTTTTTCTGATGTACGTGCCCCTTTTGCCACGTGATTTAACCAGGCAGCGAGAGACGATAGTTCCAGGACACTTGGAACACCTGAAAGATACGTACAAAAGTTGAAGAGATTCTATATCACTTAATTTAAATGTTTCCATTATGTCTGTCATCACGCATGGTTACTGTTCTATCGATTTCCAAGTCACCATGGAAACTTAAGAGTTACCCTGTGCTTAATTTTGCTTAGTATTGATTGTCTAATAAAATGTGTCGCTGTTTAAATTATGTTATTTTGTTTTGTTTTCGAATATTTACTACATAAATAATGAAGAGAAACACAAAACATTAGATGTATTTGTACAACAATTTACCTTATTCTTCTAACACGTAAAATGAATTAATATAATGAAGAATATATTTATTCTGTTGTCTGCATTTTTCAGAGAAAATTCATACAGTTGAGGCATAGTAGAAAGAGAATAGCTTTTTAGCAGTGTCCTCATTATCAATACCATTAATAATCTGACAAGGAGAGGCTACGCCGTTGGAGAAACGGATTCAGGTGAGACTTGGCGTATACGTAGAGGCTCCTTGCCTGAGTATGTGTGCAGAGCCGTAGAGCGCGCTATTCAGTCGTTCGCGAGATAATTGACCTGAAATTTGAGCGTCTGAAGCGGCGCACCTTATGTTCTTTTGTGCGCACGTAATTTGTAAGCAGCAGCGGTAGCGCAACGGTAAATCGTGCCCCCAGTATCTCGTAAACTTTTTGCAGGTTGTTGGTTCAAGTCCCGGCCGGGGAACTTTTTCCACAACGGTTTTTTTTTCATTCCTTACTAATAAAAAATGACCTGCTGTATCGAAATTATTAACGAATTATAAGAAAACACTATGTTTCTATCTTTATTAACTGTAAAACAAAAAACTTGAAAAAGCAAATCAATTTTTTTTTTCATTGTTATTAAGTAGCGGAAGAATGGAGCTAATCATTGTTTTCACAGTGTCCGTCTGTCTGTCTGTCCGTCCATCCGTCCCCTTCATAATTTGCGCATTTTTCGAGGTAGAAGGTTGAAATTCAGAATGTAGCTTACTATGGGCATGTGCACTTTCACCATTTAGTTTGGTTTTGAATGGCCCACTGGGGTCAGAGTTTCGGGGCGGAAATTAGAGGGGACCCACTGGGCTACGCGTATTTATGCATATAAAGGAGTGAAATTTGGTATGCAGATTCCCCAAAGCAAGATCAACATTAGTAAGAAGTTTGGCCCAAATTGCCCCAATGGGGTCGGAATTGTGGGGGTAGCAGTTACTTGGTCTTTAGAACTATGGCAACATATGGCATGTCATATATCATTCGATCGGAAATGAAGAGAAACGAAAGAAGATAGAGCTCTTTTACACTTTCTAAATACTACGTTCTAGAAAATCAATTTTTCGAATTAAAATATTGGGGAGGGGGGGTTAAAAAGTGAGATAATAGGGTAAAAATAGATGATCTCAGGGCTTCCGCTACTTTCCTATACCTTCCTCGGGAGGCTTAATTTCTTGTTATTAATAAAAAGGTATAAAAGCGCATTTTTTATAATTTACTAAAAAAAAAAAGAATCTTGACAAACAAAGTAAATAAAAGTGCATTTTTAATCGTGATTATTATTAAGGAATGAATAAAAAACCGTTGTGAAAAAAAAGTTCCCTGGCCGGAACTTGCAAACCAACAACCTGCAAAAAGTTATGAAATGCGCAACCTGCAAAGTACATAAGGTGCGCTGCTTCAGGCGCCCAAATATCAGATCAATTATCTCGCGAATGGCTGAATAGCACGTGCTACGGCTCTGCACACATACACAGGCAAGGAGCCTCTACGTATATGCCAAGTCTCACCTGAATCCGTTTCTCCAACAGCGTAGCCTCTCCTTGTGAGTCAGATAAGTGCAACTAAATTTATGCATGGAACCTTGAGTAAATTAAACTGTTAATGGCCCAATAGTGATAATTAATAAAGCGACAGTTGTAAATTATTATCAGAGAAAGAGAGAGAGGAAGTTAAGACGTAGATTTCTAATTTATCGTGTAATTTAACTTTTGATTATACTTTTGATTTACGAGGTCTGTTTCCCAAATATATCTCCTTCCCTTCTGGAACATAGAAAGTTATTGATAACTTTATCTTTTACGAATCCATTAAAAAGGCTTCCCATTTTAACACCATCGTCGAGTTTGCTGCATAAGATTTATGGGAAAACGTTAATTCACTGTCAAAGCAGATAAAGCAGAGATATTGTTCATGAGTTTGATTGTGTAAATTTATTTTCAGTTACATTCTTGTAATAAAAATTCTTTGTTGACATAATCTGCATTATCAACACTACCTAGAACAGAGATCCTTAATACTAATGACAATGCCAACGAGAGACAGGCCAGGGCACTCAAAAATAACATGATCATCGGGGTTCGGCCAACAATTCATCCTTCATTGTCTCCATCTTGGATTTTAACAATCAGTAATTGTTCGTTTGTTGGAAACTATGCCCAGACCCCGATGATCATGTGGCTTTTGAGAGCCCTGGCAACACCACCTCTACTCAAAGCCTGAGCGCGAAAACTTCATACGTTGTTACATCATTATACCTAGTCACGGGGCCAACAATATAACGGGCCCCAGGGCGGAAAAGTCACCTGATCATCTTAGTTCGAGTAACAATGTAATCTTCTTTGTTTTTTTGTTTTTTTTTTAATTATTATTATTATTATTATTAACTGTCAGATATCATCGTAATAATTAATAAATTGACCATTAAGTCTACTTCATGTTAATATCCATGGTCTATGATATCATCATTCAGTATAAAAAGATTAATAAATATAGAGAGGGGGAGAAGGGGGCCAAAAAGGAAAAAAATTTCCCGTCAGGTCGGCCCCATCTCGAAGGATAACCCTAGAACTTATTTATAAGTTTATGAGGTGAATCAGAAATAAAATTGCTATTATTTTAAGTATTATTATTACTTATTCTGGAGTCAGTGTAGTACCAATCAACTAATCGTGGACCCTACCTTTGAAAACCCCTACGAGTTCCCAGTGCTAGATCTACATGAAAGCAGGTAATAGTGCGATCACTCATTTGCCTAAAATGTAAGCTCTTGGTCATCAATATAAATTATCAAATCTTTCATTTACTGAGTTAATATTTAGTCAATCTTAGAATAATTGCAAATGTTCAATATGAAAATGTTTTACTTTGCTCTATTAATCAGTTAAAGCTAAGGATGAAACAGAAATTTAAATAATTCAAGCTATTGGCATTTATCTAAGTAATAGAAATATTGTTCATTAATCACCAACTTTTTGAAGCCTTTCAAGTAATTAGTTTCATTTATATTTAATAGATTAAGATCAACCCTGTTTAAGGAATAAAATGTTTTTTTCTTAAATACAAAGATGTTTCTTTACATTCCTCCTACTCAATGGCAATATATATTAACTGTGTAATGATTTTAAATCTGGTGCGAAATAACCTTAACATAAAAGCCTTGGCATAAATCCGATAGTAGATAAGCCACATCTGCCACTACTATCGAGGCAAGAATCCTAAGAAATCCTATGTATCTATACATAGGTGGATCGGGGAGGAGGGATTGATGGAGCAGCGACTAATAATATTCTGATGTACCCAAAGTTCCCTATATCCACTTCGCAGGTCCCACAAATGGCACCCGAATAGGGACCTCTCTTTCAAAATTTGGGAAAGGTCCTGGGTGTAGAAAATTAATTTTCACATGACTTAAGTACAATAGTGTTTTAGGAATATTCTATGATATGATTTTGTGAGTGAATTAAGGGATATAAAATAATTTTACTATACAGGTGTATTGGTGATGAGATTTTTAATTAACATGCAAGAAAATTTTATTAGCCATTAAGAATATTGTTAAGTTAGAATTTAAGTTTTTTTTTGGGCTCTGCAATTTAAACAAGGAAGGCGATCTCTGACATTGGAGCTGAAGGTTTAGATTTCATCGGTGTGGAGAAACCTAGGAGAGTAAAAAGAAGTTATTATTAAGATTGTGTCACATATATATCTAATTATAAACAGTAAATCATGGAAGATATAAATCCCCCTTTAGAAATCAAACTAGGTCAGGAATATTTAGCCCTATATCAGGAAATCCATTATTGTGATGGGAAGGCGGATATTGAGAAATTCTTTTGCTATGTGGAAGAAGTTGCAGTAGCCGGCAGATGGAGTGAGAAAACCACTGTGGCTTTGGCGAAATTGAGATTACGCAGGAATGTTTTGTATTATGTTAAGGAAAGCGACCAGTTCGATGACCTTGAGAATTATGCTCAATTTAAAAACAATCTGATAGACAGGTTTGGGGATAAAACATTGGAAGTCGGAGAGATAGAATTTAATACTGTGTGCAAAGAATAGATGAAGACATTCAAACCTATGCTACTAGGTTAATAGCATTAGGGAGACGATTAATACGCCCTGTGATGAAGGAAGAAGGGGAGGATGATGACATAGTGGAGGCCAAGAAAGAGGTGCAGCATTCAATTATGCTGCATAGATTGAAACATTGATTCACGGAAGGTCTACTGCCGCATGCCTGGCAGGATATGGTGTATGCAAAGGTGCAGACGTGGGAGCAGGTGGTTGGAATGGCCGAAAAATTAGAACGCATGTATCATAAGCAAGAGAAAGTAGTAGTCGGGTTGATAGAGGGAAATATTGTTAGTAGTGTAGAAGATAATTTAACTACGGTGCTTGAGGAAGCGACAGAGAAGGCAATTAAGAGCTATTATGAGCAAAAGAAAAAGGAGGAGAGAATAATTAAAAAGTGAACCACGGAGTTATAGTTGAATAACTCTAAATGTCCTAAAAAACGAGAAAAATTTTGTCGCTGTTGCCACAAAACCGGGCATTATGAATCTCAATGTAGAAAAAATAAGGAGAAAGAAAAGAATACAGGAAAATTTAAAATAAAAAGAGGAGAAAGGAAACTGTCAGTGACCCAACAAATGGCTCCCTTAGCTTCAAAGGAGGTAAAACTGATAGCGAAAAAACAAATTGTGACATTTCATATCAGTATAGTCTGTTCGCCTGGCAGGGGACAATGGCTTTGCCGTGTGTTGTGGTTTGCTTGTCTTGCATGGGGAATGAGAATGTCGTGTTGTTTTTTTTGTCAGTGTAATGTTGTGTGTGGTGGTGGTGTTTATTGGGCAAACGGCTTATGTTTATTTTATTGGGTATTATATGTAGGGCTCTTTTCTTTTATTTAAGCATGTTTCAGTGCAGTGAGCAACTACAATAATTTCGGGAAAAGAGAAAATGCTCTCTATATTTATTTAATGAATTGGTTTGCTTCTTATTTTTTATTTAAAATGTGAGTAATAGAATTCTGTGGTGTATTATGATATTGTTCTCTTTTATAGTGAGAAGTTCGTATTATATTTGCAAGGCTGTTGTTGCCTTATAAGAAAACGACAGCGACAATGCATTGTTGTTTCGCGGTTATTATGGGAAGTTTGTTGTTATAATTTTTGATTTTGTTGTTTAAAAAAAAAGACAGATTGTTGGCAGAAAGATAGATGGAATGTCGGTCGCCATGAGAAGTTTTATGTGGTGAAGAGAAAGATTTTGGAGACTGGTTCGAAGTCTGTTGGCCATGTGGAATGATAATCAATTTGATTATTACTAGACGCTTAAAAGCATGTTGTGCCACGTATATGTTTTTCTTAACAGTAACCAAATTTTCTTAAAGGAAACCTTGTGTTGAGAATGGAATGGCAAGAGATTTATCGTCGGCCCTGAGTGTCTGCGGATGAGTGGTGAGTGTTTTTTTGCTTCCCTGCCCCGTTTCTCCATGCTTCAAGGTCCCTCTCGTTTGTGTTCTCCTGATGTTCCACTGTCAGTTGTCTGAGCCGGTCCTTCAGCTAAAGCTGCGTTTTCCACTATACTCGTGAACGCTGTCGCTGACGTGACCCAAGACAGGAACGAAGTTTCCAAGATTGGCTGTATGTAGATTGTTTATACATTGGTGATCTATAAACCTATGTATATAAATTACTGTTAGTGATGATTGAAGATAAGTTTTTGTCACTTACACATGTATGTATTGCTTGAGTGGCATATGGCTTGCATGGGATGTGGCTGAATATAGTGGGAGGAGATAGTTGCAATTGCATCTGTAATCAGGGATCTTTGTCCAGGACGCAGGCTTAGGAACCTGTTGGGTTAGGCTGTGGAGACAGTTGTCCACTTGTTGTTTGTACTAGTAGTCGTGTGAGCGCTCTGTTCCTTAGCTGGGCTTATGGTGGTTTCAGTGCTCCTCCCCCTGTTGATTAGAAAAAGGGGTACACAACGCATCCTGCATTGACTAGTGGAATATTTGAAGCCTGGTTGAGGAGGGCAGTCCTGCAGGAGTCCGTCACACAGCACATGTTTGTTGCCTCCCTGGATGGGATGATTAGTTGCTTAACGTATTGCACCAATGTTCCCTCCCTTGTCCTGGGGTATGTAGCTGAGCCAGTAGAGCCACATACTTCGAATATGAATGGGAAGTTCCAGCCCTAGTAGTAGTTTGTGGAATAGTTGTTAATTTGACTAATTTGACTAGTTGTAACTTTGGTATATTTAAGTGTAACTGGATGGGTGTTGAGAACACTAATAGTTGTTGACTGCACTGGGAGATGGTCTTATGTAAGGCATATAAGAATTTGTGTTATTAAAGAGTCCCTTTCTAACGTTAATTGTGTATGCATGGTTTATTGTAATGTTGCAGTTTGTTTTGCAGAGCGCCACCAGTAGGCATATGACGAGGTCCCCGTATCACCGACGATCTTCCTAGGTAAAGTTTCAGGTATCTTAACTGATAGGTAACATTGTTGGATGAGGAATAGCTAATCTCTTTTAGGCATCTTTGCTTGGCTAACAGGGTGGTTTGTCACCTTTTGGCATCCCCAGGTGGGACTCGTTAATCCTGTTTGAGTTGGGATTAAGCACGTGCTACTGGTTTGTTCTGGCTTGGGTGCATGACTTGGGTTTGGTATTCGAGTTTATTTGGGAAAGTAGCAAGGGTATTTCAGTATTCTACAGGACAGAGGTGATATGCAATGAGTTGATAACAGCAGTGACGTTGGGTTGAAGTGTTTTGAAGGGAGTATTCAGGTTAGGTGGGATGCATGTGGGCAGGGGTGATAGAGGCCTGTAACCCTATAAGGGGCTCAAAATAGGTGAGGCTGATGTGGTTAATAGGGATGCAGTGAGGAATTTGGTGTACGAATATGCAGGTCTTTTTTTCAAATGATATTATGTGTGTGCGTAGGGTGCTCGACTTTGAAGCCTCATACGACGTGGACAAGTCGCATCCGGTATTTATCCGTCAGTATCAGATCCCACACATGTACAGGGATGCCTACAGGATAAAGTTGGAAGAGTTGGAGAGAGCAGGAATCACTGAACCCAGCAGCAGTCCCTGGAACTCTCCAGTACACACTGTGCCTAAAAAGAATGGGGAAGTCCACATTACGTTAGACCTGTGGGCAGTCAATGAATGTACCAGTCCAGTCAACTTCCCCACTCCAATCAACCGGGATATCCTAGAAGAGCCATGGGGGCATAGGTTCTTCTCAGTGATTGATCTTAATAATGGATATTTTCAGATACTGTTGATTGAATCACTGAGGGAATGCTATGCCTTCCAGACATCATGGGGGAAGTATCAGTTACCCGACTTCCCCACGGTGGGAAGAATTCTTCCAACAGTACGTGGTGTCAGCTCTTCGGGAGAAGTCAGAGGCAACATCCACACGTACCTGGATGATATCCTGATATTTACAGAAACCTACCAGAAACATGTGGATTTGTTGCGAAGGGTGTTGGGGAGGTTCAGGGAGCATGGGATGGTAATCAAGCTGGAAAAATGCCAGTTCTGTGCTCCCAGCATGCGGTACCTAGGCCATGTAATCACGCCTGAGAGATCACTGCCAGATCCCGACAATGTAGCTGTCATTACTAGGCTGAAAGAGCCACAGAATGTGCATGAGGTTCGGGGTGTGGTTGGCATGATCAATTTTTATCGGCCGTTCATCCCGAACCTGTCAGAGGTTATAGCACCACTGATGGATTTAACTAAAAAGCGGGGTACCATTCATCTCAGGGAAATCCTGTAGGCAGGCCTTTGAGCACGTGAAGAGCATCCTTAGTGGTGAGCCGCTGTTAATGGCTCCACACTACACCAAACCATTTTTGCTTGCAGCCGATGCATCGGGAAGCGCAATTGGCAGAGTGCTGCAACAGGAGGTGGACGGAGCGATTAGACCAATAGCATACTTTAGCAAAGAGTTGCAGGGTGCTCAGGTCTCATACTCAGTAATGGAGAAGGAGGCCCTGGCTATCGTAAAGTCAGCTGGCTTCTTTAGAATGATCATTCTCGGCTATCCAACCATAGTCCTGATAGACCACAAACCCCTGTCATTTATTGCCCAAATGCGAGACTCCAACCAGAGAGTCCTGAGGTGGGCTTTGGAATTGGAGGAGTATGTGTTCTCCTTCCAATATGTGGAGAGAAGATAAATGTGTTTCCGGATCTGCTATCCCGTCAATGTAATACCGTATTGGTAGAATTGGAGGAGCCTGGGCTGATGGCCCATATCAGGCAGGAGCAGAAGGAGGACGGTTGGTTGGGGCCATTGATTGATCGGTTAAAGGAGGACGATTGGAGCTGGAGAAAGTTCGTATTCAGACGCATTCGTCTTGGTTGATGGTTTGGCAGGGTGGTGGAGCGGGAGACACCCTGAAGGGCAGGCTAGAGTGTGTATTCATGAAAACCTCCGACAGAAGCTGCTCGCACAAGCCCATGATGGGGTCCTCTTTGAATCGTCTGTGGATGCACTGTTTCACCGGGGGTCTGTGCCACTGTGAATCGTCTTAAAAGGGTGTATTACTGGCCAGGCATAAAAACCGACGTTGTGCAGAAAGTGTAACCATGCATGGTGTGCCAGCGTACGAAATGGGGACTACGTAAAGCACCATGGCAGCAAGGTATAGTGGCGGAGTGGCCCTTCCAAATAGTTGCCATTGATATAGTGGGCACGGTAGAGAAATCTTGCAGGGGAAATTGGTATATCCTGGTGATGACAGTTGTGTTCACCAGGTATGCTGAGGCTGAGGCACTCCCCGACCAGACAGCCAAAACGGTGGCACAGTCATTTGCCAGTCACATTGTATGCCCGTATGGAGTGCCTCAGCAGGTCATTAGTGACCGTGGCGCGAATTTATCTCTGAGCTGTTCAATGCACTGTGCACGGAACTTGAGATCCAACGTAAGATCACCATAGCGTATCGGACAACGTTGAACCGGGTTGCAAAGTGATGTAATAAGTCGCTCTGCGAGACCTTGATGGCATTGTGCAGCAACTGGCCAGAGCGTTGGGATGAAATGCTGGACTACGCGCTGTATGTTCAGCTCACCAGCCACCATGAGTCCCTAGGAGAGAGCCCTGCGTTTCGAGGCTTCCTGTAGGGTTTTGACCCAGGAGTGCCCAGAGAATTTGAGAGAATGCATAGAGGGGGTGGCCGACGGGGGTCGTCAATTCGAGAATATAGGTCCGCACTACTGACTGACCTGCATCGAATCAGGCAGCTGGTGAGAGAGCGAGACGCGGAGTGGTAGAAAGCACACATAAAACGCGCCAATGCGAGGTGGTTGATTCGGCAGTTTGAAGTTGGGGAGAAGGTGTGGCTGCTGCATCAAGGGGGATGGAAGAGGAAATTTTCGTTCAGGTGTTTAGTGTCATTCAGGATATTAGATAAGATCTCAGATGTGAATTTTAGAACAGAGGGATCCAGGCACCATGATGTGGTCACAGTTGACCGCCTGAAGTGGTACATTGAAGCACCTGGATCGAGGAAGGGTTGTAGGAAGCGTCAGGGAGTGTAGGGATTCAGGCTAAAGGAAAAAGGGTTGACACATGGGAAGAAGATAGTGAGGAAGAGGAGGTGCCAAGGCACAACAGTTTCATGGATCCTGGGACGGAAGGGGCCGAAGAGGAGGAGAAGCCTGATGGGGAGATACTAGGTATGGATGGAAGTGAGCCAATAGTAGTGGAACCACGGTATTCTTTACTTGTGAGGTCACGAGCAGATTACACGGCCTTGAATACAGGGTATTGGCTAAGGAGCAGGTGATGACCACCCAGTAGTAAGT
This sequence comes from Rhysida immarginata, assembly GCA_023313115.1. Taxonomy (NCBI): domain Eukaryota; kingdom Metazoa; phylum Arthropoda; class Chilopoda; order Scolopendromorpha; family Scolopendridae; genus Rhysida; species Rhysida immarginata. The sequence continues at coordinate 23,025 of JAHWFO010040017.1, forward strand.
TTGATTAGTAAGGGTCGAATACTGTAATTAGGTTGCTTAAATGTTGTGTGTTTAAGCTATTGGCTTCTGTCGGGCATATGTGACATTTCATGTCAGTATAGTCCGTACGCCTGGCAGGAGACAATGGCTTTGTCATGTGTTGTGGTTTGCTTGTGTTGCGTGGGGAATGAGAATGTCGTGTTGTTTTTTTGTCAGTGTAATGTTGTGTGTGGTGATGGTGTTTATGGGTGAAACAGCTTATGTTTATTTTATTGCGTATTATGTGTAGGGCTCTTTTCTTTTATTTAAGCATGCGTTTCAGTGCAGTGAGCAACTACAATAATTTTGGGAAAAGAGAAATTGCTCTCTATATTTATTTAATGAATTGGTTTGCTTCATTAATTACTAATTTTTTATTTAAAATGTGAGTAATAGAATTCTGTGGTGTATTATGATATTGTTGTTTTTTATAGTGAGAAGTTCATATTATATTTGCAAGGCTGTTGTTGCTTTATAAGAAAACGACAGCGACAATGCATTGTTGTTTTGCGGTTGTTAGGGGAAGTTTGTTGTTATAATTTTTGATTTTGTTGTTTAAAAAAAAAGAGACAGATTGTCGGCAGAAACAGAGATGGATTGTCGGTCGCCAAGAGAAGTTTTATGTGGTGAAGAGAAAGATTTTGGAGACTGGTTCGAAGTCTGTTGGCCATGTGGAACGATAATCAATTTGATTATTACTAGACGCTTAAAAGCATGTTGTGCCACGTATATGTTTTTCTTAACAGTAACCAAATTTTCTTAAAGGAAACCTTGTGTTAAGAATGGAATGGCAAGAGATTTATCGTCGGCCCTGAGTGTCCGCGGATGAGCGGTGAGTGTTTTTTGCTTCCCTGCCCCGTTTCTCCATGCTTCAAGGTCCCTCTTGTTTGTGTTCACCTGATGTTCGACTGTCGGTCGTCTGAGCCAGTCCTTCAGCTAAAAGCTGCGTTTTCCACTATACACGTGAATGCTGTCGCTGACGTGACCCAAGATAGGAACGAAGTTTCCAAGATTGGTTGTAGAAAACATTGGTGATCTATAAACCTATGTATATATAGAGTACTGTTAGCGATGATTGAAGATAAGTTTTGTAACTTACACATGTATGTATTGCCTGAATGGCATATGGCTTGCATGGGATGTGGCTGAATATAGTGTGAGGAGATAGTTGCAATTGCATCTGTAATCAGGGATCTTTGTCCAGGACGGAGGCTTAGGAACCTGTTGGATTAGGCTGTGGAGACAGTCGTCCACTTGTTGTTTGTACTAGTAGTCATGTGAGTGCTCTGTTCCTGAGCTGGGCTTACAGTGGTTTCAGTGCTCCTCCCGCTGTTGATTAGAAAAAGGGGTACACAACGCATCCTGCATTGACTAGTGTAATATTTGAAGCCTGGTTGAGGAGGGCAGTCCTGCAGGAGTCCGTCACACAGCGCATGTTTGTTGCCTCCCTGGATGGGATGATTAGTTGCTTAACGTATTGCATCAAACGTTAATTGTGTATGCATGGTTTATTGTAATGTTGCTGTTTGTTTTGCAGAGCACAACCAGTAAGTATATGACGAGGTCCGTGAACCACCAACGATCATCCTGGGTAAAGTTTCAGGTATCTTAACTGATAGGGCACGTTTGTGGATGAGGAGTGGCTAATTACTTCTAGGCATCTTTGCTTGGGTACCAGGGTGGTTTGTCACAAAAAAAAAGAAAATGAATCTAATAGAAAATGCTAATTGTTTAATGGTGGGGGCTGTGATGGGCCATATGGAGGCGAAAATGCTTATTGATATGGGGAGTAAGGTTAGTATATTATCGGCAAACATTCTTGATCGATTAGGACAAGAGGGATACTTAATTAAAGCCATTGAGAAGCCTAAATTAGAATTAATGGGGAGCACAGGGCATTGGTTTGCCACGGAGAGAGCCTATGAGGTCACTATGGGAATAGGCAATCAAATTTATAATAGTGAATGTTATGAATGGGAGAAAGAATGACTTAAGTGTGATGGAATCTTTGGCCAGGATACTTTTATGACTCAGAAGTTTATTATTGGCTTTGAAATAATAGAATAAAATTTTTGAGGGATGAGGAAGAGATGGGGAGTGACTTATTAGCTACTAAAGAACAGAAAGAAAAGGCATATATGGGAACAGTGCCTGTGTATTTAAAACAAAGAATTACAATTCCACCAGTCTCTGAAGTAATGAGTGAAGGAGTAATGGATGGAAAGGGTTTTGAGGGGAGACAAGGTGTAATTGAATCATGCAATTTATGGGTGCCAGCGTTAAGACGACTAGTGTATTATTGACAGTCAACAAAAAACACACAGTATCTGTAAGATTTATTAATTACTTTCAGGAGGAGCTAATGTTAGATATAGGGAAAAGATTGGGGAGCATAGAAGAGCCAGAACAACCCCTTTCATAATAAATCACACGATCGAGATTAAAGATGAGAAAGAGAAGGAGCAATTAAACAGAGATGAGTATTTAAAGCTTTCAGACTAGATCATATGGAGAGGGAAGAAAGACAGCCATTAGAAGAGCTATTATGGAAATTTAGAGGCTGTTTTGCAAAGAGTGAGTTTGATTTGGGTTATGCTCACGTTTTTCATCACAGTACAGACACAGGAGATGCGAGACCTATTGCTCAAGCTCTGTATTCTGTATGCACAACGGAAAATTATGGATAAAATGATAGACAAATTATTAAAACACAATGTAATCACTAAATCAACATCACCATGGGCTGCACCTGCCCTTTTAGTGAAGAAAAAAGATTGCACTTTTAGATTCATTGTTGATTATAGAAAACTAAACAAGGTAACACGCCTTGATGTTTTCCTTTACCGCTGATATCGAAGACCCCCTCAGTGCAAGGTAATGCTAATATATTTTGCGTTTTAGATGCTAACTAAGGATATTTTCAACTTGGCATACAGGGCGGTTGCAAGACAGGATTTGTAGTACCGGGAGGAAAATACGAGTTCAAACGATTGCAGATATGGGAAAGAACAGCGGAACATACAATTAGACAGATAAAGGATAAATTTGCACGTGTGTACCTTGACGATTTTTTGGTTTACTCAGCAGATTACCCTCAGCATTTAATGGACCTAGAGTGCCTGTTTGAATGTATAAAAGAGGCAAATATTAAAATGAAACCGAAGAAGTGTCCGTTTGTGAAGTCAGAAGTCAAGTTTTTGGGCCATATCATCTCTGATAGAGGTATTGAGCCAGACCCTGATAAGATATATTCAGTTAAAGGCCAACTACAGTTAAAGAAGTGCAATCCTTTTTAAGATTAGCAGATATTATTGCTGTCAAGTACATTCGTTTAGCCATGTAGCTAAACCTCTCATGAACTTGACTAAAAAAGAAGTCCCTTTTGAGGACAGAGGAGACAGAAGCGGCATTCCAAGCCTTAAAAAATGCTTTTATTACAGCACCGGTTTTAAAGAGTCCAGACTTTTCTAAAGAATTTATAGTATTGGCAGATGCAAGTGAATTAGCATTGGGAGCTATTTTATCACAGAAGATAGAAAGAGAAGAATTCCCTATCGCGTATGCGAGTCGTCTCTTAAAGAAGAGCGAGATCAATTATAGCACCACTGAGAAAGAGTGCTTCCCTTTTATCCATGCAATAAAATAAAGCAGTTCCGAGTTTATTTGATTTACATTTCAAGATCGTTACCGATCATCAACCATTAACGGGGTTATTTAATGTCCGAAGCCCTAGCTCCAGGTTAGCCCGCTGGGGAATGACGCTCCAAGAATTTGATTTCGAAATAATACATAAGCCCGGATGCATACAAGGCAATGCTGATTGTCTCAGCAGAGCAGCCTTTGGGGCAGTAACGGAGTATGACCCCGTCATCTCCCATGAATTATTTATTTTGCCAACTTCAATTATAATCTTGTTTAAGTCGTGGCCTTAGTGTTAAACAGACCTGAGGTCCCCGCTTCCTTTTATTTTTAAAAAGGATAAAACGGTGTCGGAGGCAAACTAGACGAGTACGATTCTCCCGCTCCCCCACAAGAATTCTTTCTTAACCATAAAAGTTGGAAATACCAATTTTAAAGTATGAAATCTCGGAGCAAATAATTGCAATTGTAAATGATTTTGCATTGACAGATGGGACAGAAAATGGCAGCCCATTCTAATATTAATTATAACATTTAATATCACATTTAAAGAATTATTCATTTCTTTAGCGAACATTCAACCGAATAGAAATTTAATCAAGTGGTTTTAAACTGAAGTGAAGCGAACGCAATGGTCGAAGGAGGTTTGAATTACATTTTGGCATGAACGCGAAACTGAATGCAGAGAAGGCCGAGCAGTGGTGTTGAAATGGGAGCAGGAAATGATAGATGGAAAGAGAAGACAGGGATCCCCCCTTTGATTCTAATAGATACTCTTACTAATGCTAAAGATTCTAATAGACACTCATTATTAGAATGAAAGTGACAACTTAAATAATCTAATTGATTATAAGATTCATTTAAAAATAGTAATCAATGTCTACCTGTTTATGAAATAAACTAAACTATTTAATTATTAATAACCTTTGAAGTTATTATCTTGTTTACAAGATGTTGGAACGCACTTAAATCATGCCTCCATTTCTATTGTTTACCAAGTTTTAAGATAGAATAGCATTTATATCTTCGTATTACTGGTAATAAATAATTGAATTGAAAATTATTGAAAATCTTTTATTGAAAATTATTATAGGGATGTTGAAAATTAAAATTTAAAGAATTTTTATTTTGATGAATGAATGAATGATTATTATCTATTTATTCCAAATTCATTAAAAACTAATGGAGTGTGATGTTTTGATATCTGAACATGATCATATCACGTGATTTGTTTGCAAATGAAATTGTAGAGAAAGCTTTGGTTGTTTATTTGTAAATAGTAGTTTAAGATAGATTTAAATAAATGTTTAATAAATTTTGATGACCAAGAATTTGTTAAGCTGAGATGTGACATGCTATTACTAAATAACTTTTGATAATAACGTAATTGAACTTTTTTTGTGCGAAAAAGGCGTCTTCTCTCCCCTCTCAAATTTTTTATCTTTCTATTTTATGACGTCACGATGAGACGATCGGCGAATAAACCGGAGGCATTGTGATGACACCAGAGCGATTTCAATGATCGGAGCCAGCGGCTCGCCCCTCCAATTCAATGCATTTCATTATTTTGCTTTCATCGGAGCCAGCAATTCGCCCCTCCACTCCTAAGCAGTTCATCATTTATTTTCTTCACAACTGACAATATTTAATGATTCCTACCCGAATGCAAGCATTTTAATCAGGCAAGGGTGAAGCAACAACTTACAATTATGTAGTCGATTAATCAACAAGATAACGATAACCAACACTACAACTACGACTTGATGTCATACAATTATATAATGGAAGCCACTATAATTAAGAACTTCTACAAGCAACAAAGATTCAGGTGTAATGAACATTGAACTTTTCTTTTCCTGTGAACTTAAATAGTGCGCATCAACTCATTGAGCACTATGCGAACAATTCTAAGGTAATTTGTGAACTTTCTAACTAGTACCATTCAGCAGCCTTTATTTGTTTAGTGAGAACTTTGCACCTATCAACTCATGAAACTTCTACCAAGAAAGTGATGAATTTTTTTTTGTGAAAAAGATTAAGATGAACCAACTTTAAGAAATGTGTGCTTATTTATAAAAAACTCTTAAAACTCAAAACATGAATTCTATTGAACAATAGTGTAATTTTTCAATGAACATTTAACTAATGAACTTATAATAATAAAAGAAGATGCTTATTTTTAGCACTCACTTTTTGAATGAATGAATCTATGTATTCAATAAAGACAAGTTGCCCTGAATTTTTGGAGAAGTAGAATTATCCTTTTATGTAACTTTTCTAACATTATGATCTGTTTTTTATAATGATTCTTTGAATGTTTTCTTTGATAATCCGATAGATTTTTCCTTTGTTGATTTTTAAATAAAAGAATCTTTGCTGTGTGAAGTTGACGAAGGATCAAGATGTTATGCACAGGCGAATAAGTGTGAACGTTCATGCCCCACTGTGGAAGGCTACGGTGAATACAGCTAGCATCTACAGAACAGGTATGGCTTAGAAGACTTTGGATTTATAGAAATCTTAGAGACCTCCCTTGATATTTGTGTGTTTTGAAAAATTCTCATTATGCAGTTGAATCAATTTTATTTTTTGGGGATCATTGTGATGACCCATCCCCCTGTAAAGAACATTTACGATCCATTTCTAGAAGTTATTCTAAAGTTAGACATCAGTTTAAACCTCCTCCATCAACATTTAGAAGAAAACATCTTAGTTTTTCAACAACTTTTAGTATGCTAGACGTTTTTCTAAATTATTATTATAAATTCCAACGTTTAATTGGAGAAGCAAACATGGAAACTCTATTCAAGATTTCCTGTCTTCAGACGAAGATATTTCATCCCTGGAGCAAGTTGACAGCGGTGTTCTTTTCACAGTGAGCTCTGTCAAGTGGAGACTCCCCCCCTCTCGTTTTTCTCCAGCTAGGACTGTGAGCCCTGTGCTGTCAACGTTTGATCACCTTTTTCCGACACGAGCCAATTATGATCAGTTGGTCTCCGTTTACAAGTTTGGCAAATAACTATGAGATTCAGGTGGAATTCTCAGTTGAAAGAGGAATGAACAGAGAAATGAACAGAGAGATAAAGGATAATAAGACAAAGTTAACATAGCTAGTTTGGAGTCCTTCCACTAAAAAACCCTAGAACTTATTTATCAGTTTATGAGGTGAATCAGAAATAAAATTGCTATTATTGTAAGTATTATTATTACTTATTCTGGAGTCAGTGTTGTACCAATCGACTAATTGCGGAGCCTACCTTTGAAGACCCCTACGAGTCCCCGGTGCTGGACCTACATGAAGACGGGTAATAGCGTGATCACTCATTTGCCTAAAACATAAGCTCTTGGTCATCACTATAAATTATCAAATCTTTCATTTAATGAGTTAATATTCAGTCAATCTTGGAATATTTGCAAATGTTCAACATGAAAATGTTTTACTTTGATCTATTAATCAGTTAAAGCTAAGAAAGAAACAGAAATTTAAATAATTCAAGCTATTGACATTGTTCTTTAGTTTGTGAGTTATTTATTTAAGTAATAGATATATTGTTCATTAATCACTAACTTTTTAAGCCTTTCAAGTAATTGGTTTCATTTATATTTAATATTTTAACATCAACCCTGTTTAAGGAATAAAATGTTTCTTTTCTTAAATACAAAGATGTTTCTCTCCATTCCTCCTACTCAATGGCAATATAAATTAAATGTGTAATGATTTTAAATCTGGTGCAAAATAACCATTAACATAAAAGCCTTAACATAAAACTGATAGTAGATAAGCCACATCTGCCACTACTGTCGAAGCAAGAATCCTAAGAAATCCTATGTATCTACACATAGAAGGTAAACCGGGGAGGATGGATTGATGGAGCAGCGGCTATTAGTATTCTGATGTACCCAAATTCCCCTATACCCCTTCCCTAGGTCCCACACAACTATCCAATAGTTCCAATAAAAACAATTTATTGATAGGATCAAAGAAACGTTACACAGTTCGGCCTGAAAAGGCGACTGGGAATGATGGAGAAATTAATAGTTGATATGACAAGGATTTTACAAACGATTGTTAAATTAAATTAGGAATTTCCATTGAAACAATTTTGGTGTCTTTAAGTAATCAACTTCATTTTCTGTAGAAATAATGACAAGGGAAATGTAAATAATAATTTAGCAAAACTCTTGGGGCATAATTTAAATTTGTTTTGATATTGGTCGATTATTATTTAAATCTTATTTTTTACCTTTCTTATAGATTGGCCTAATCTTTGATATTTTTATCTCTTTTGGCCATTCATTTGTCTTCAATATTACATTATATAAATGAGTTAACCTTTACCATTATTTCTAATGTTGTTTGCCTAAATTCCATCAATTTCTGATTACTAATTTATATTTAGACTTCCAATAATTTTTTCAATTTCTTTTTCTTCTACTGAATCCATAACAATAGAATTTAGTATTATTATAAGCACTTGTAATTAATAATAACTAATACGCCTCAGAGGATATAAATAAGCACCATCATTCATTACACACGTCCAAGAGATGTACAAAAATATGTGTTGAATACTAACTCTACGTCCATTAGACGTACAAAAATATGAATTGAATACTAACTCTACGTCCAAGAGACGTACAAAAATTTATGTTGAATACTAATTCTACGTCTAACAGACGCACTATGTTTACGAAAATATGCAATACACACTGTTAATATGCAAGCTGGACAACTGAAACACCACTATTCGAAAGAATACATGTTTTATGAAGCATACTTGGAGTTACAGGGCGCTCTTTCAAGGTCAAGCACAGCAGCTGATGTTTAAAATTTTAACTACGTCTCTGAGATGTATGGTTAGCATTGTAGGGTTAAGGTTGAAGAATTCTACAGGTCTCATCTTAACCCTAAAGACAGTGTTAAATCATGCTTTATGCATAAATGCTGTCTAGATCACAGATTACTGAGTAGATAGATACGACATTAGAGGGTGTGAACGGTTGCGCTTTGTATGCTAATGATCCTGGTGAAAAAGAGGGGAACTATGTTTCGTTGTCATGGAAATGCAATGGGAACTATGTTTCATCTGCTTTCCCGTTTTTTTGTTTTTTTGTGAAAATTTTTACATTTTTCACTTGCACATCTCTCAATAGTGTTAAATAAATGTTTACTTTAAATATAACATTTTCTGTATATTTTTGTGTTTTTTCCTCTGTATTTTATCAATGAAATATGAATGAAGTATGAATGAAATATTAAGTCAAGATTGATTAAAATACATGGCAAAGGTTTAAAATACATTCTACTTATCATTTTTTTTTACTTTCATTTCGTTTTTTCCAATTAATTTTGGAACTCAATACACTGTTTTTCCATTGCAGAGTACACATTATCAAGTAATTCCCCTCTTTTTCACTTTAGGAAGCGACTGTCAAAGCACACCCAATCATACATTGTTAAAAAGGGCTTATGTCATATCTGTCTACTCGGTAATCTGTGGTCTAGACTGTAAATGTGTTTACGAATCTTATCAGGGGCATACCTGTGATGCAAACCTTTGCATTTGGTGCAACGGTAGACATGAACGAGGCTTCTGTTACATGTTAACCAGAAAAGATCTGTGAACCAAAAAACAGATAGCCCTTCTTCTCCTGAAAATGATTCACAAAGGTTTATCATTTTCAACGTTGAAACACATATAGAACTGGTGATCGGGGAATTAACACCTATCCTTGTGGCTAAGAGCTACCAGGAAGGGTCTGGCTCATTTATCAAATGTGTTATTAAAAGGGTAAATGCCATGGGTGATTTCCTCGACTTTTATTTGTCAACCCTATGCATTGCAATAAAAATACACAAATTTTTCATTTCTCAAAATCAACAGTATTCGCCCATAACCTAAAAAATTTTATGGGCTTTTTGTTTTAAAATTCCTGTATCAACAAGATATAAAACAACATATTATATTCAAAGGATTTAAAATTCTCTATATCGAGGGGAAGGAAATGAAGATATAGTTCACTGACTTGTTATCGTTCATCACCCTTCCCTTAAGAGAATTTCCTCGAGTATTTGGATTGAATGAGTTAGAAAGGCTTTTTCCCATTTAAGCCTCTCGATGAGACATGCAACTACAAGGGTTCTCTTCATGAAACGGAATATTTTAAACCCATGGAGATGAAGGAGTCACTGTTTACAGAATTTGCTCTTCGGCGTACTAAAGAAAAATAGCGTGTCGATGATGGTTGGTATCTAATGATGGTACTAGAGGAGTATTGCCTCAATGATGTCATTCTTCTTAGAGAGGGATGCCTGAAATTTGCTGAAATCATGGTTGAGTTTACAGGTCTCAATCCCTTCCAGAATGAGATGACTATAGCTGGATTCTGCAACAGTGTCCTGAGAGAGCGTTTTCTGACTCTGCACTCTATGGGTATTATTCCAAGTCATAGTTATGCTAATAGATCTGGACAGAGTTTGAAAGCTCTGAAATGGTTAGCTTGGGGCAATTTAAAGTTCTGTGTTCACTTTTATTTTCTGCATTAAACAGATGGGAAAGACACATTGGAATTTTATCTAGATGGTGCTGATGACAGTCGAAAAATTGTATTTGAATTTTTCAGCGGTTATTATCACTTGTGTCCCAGTGCATGACAGCAAGTGCTCGTATGGTTAACCCAAACCTGACTAATACAGAAAATTTTCAAGATACTCCAGAAAGACTTGCCTTTCTTAAGCATGAGCTTCCCAACTATACATTTCATATTATACGTTATGTTAACATGAGATGGAAATAAAACATAATAAACAAACGGCTGATTTGTGTAAACATTTTAAAGTTGAGCAGAGACCATTTATCATGTCCCATAATGCCTTCTATGGAGGACACACCAAGAATTTTTCGAATGGTATTATAGAATCCACAGATAAAATGCATCTCTCCTATTTTACATCCATTTATTCTTTCGTGAATCAATAAGGAGCTTATCTGAAAGCCCATCCAGAGTCAACATTAACCCAGCCCCGAATTAATACTTCAGATTGATTAAAGGAACTGTTTTGCATCCTCGCGATCTTTTCATTCCCGTTCTCCACTAAATGTGTGATTCGCATCTTTTCTTCCCTCTATGTCGAACTTGCACTGACATTCAATCGGCTGATTTGTTTCAATACAATGAAGAAGAGAGGGCCCTGATGGGTAAATGGTGTACACCAGAATATTACAAGGTGATCGACAAGGGCTACATACTTGTCAAAATTTTTGAAGTGTGGCATTATAAGGAACACTTCGTCTACGATAAAATATAGAAAAAATTTTATTG
>JAHWFO010040017.1:37498-50615 GCA_023313115.1 Rhysida immarginata
TATCCATTTGGGGGGGGGGAAGTCATCATAAGCTGTGGGAGAGGGAATGGGCTATCCAATTGGGGGAGGAGTCATAAGTAGAGGGAGAAATGGACTATCCATTTGGGGGTGAAGTCATCATAAGCTGTGGGGGGGATGGGCACCCCTGATTCACTGCTCCGTCTAGTGTGAAATGCGCTTCATCTGACCACAAAATGTTTCATGGCCATGCATTATCAATGGCTATTCTAGCCAGAAACTGGCAAGCAAAATCAATGCGTTATTCCGGATCTTCATGAAGCAACTTTTGAACCACCTGGATCTTGTATGGATACCATTTTAAAGTGGAACGCAAAACTTTTTGTACCGTAGACCACGGAACAGACAAATCACGTGATACGGCTCGAGCACTTGCTGAAGAATATTGGGAACTTGAAGCACTCTCCACTACAGCAGCAGCAACGTCCTCCACAGTCTCATTTGCAATTCGTTTCCGTCCTCTCCCTGGCAGCACACCTAACTCACCAGTTTCCTTCAAATTTTTTAATTTTTTTTTTTAAACTATTAATGGACATAGACCCATTTCGCAAGTTTTTCAAAAGTCGATATTCTCTTAGTGCAGCAGAAGCATATTGCAGTTCTGGTAAAACAACTTCACAAATAAAGCTTGATCCTTTTTAGCTAAAGCCATCGTGAAGAATGACTTTACATTTAATTTCACTGTCATTTTAAAGCTTTTCTAATTTTACATCTCATTTGCATAAGGTCTCTGATTGAGTAAAAATTCTCAGATAGTTTCTTACATGATCAGTGGCATATTTTGGCATAGCGGTCAAAATGTGAACTATTTTTTTTTAATTGCAAAATCTACACCTGTCTGTATAACATATATCTCAAGATTCGTTAAAATCTGATTACCAGAACGGCCGCTAGAAAAGTCTAAATGGTGTCACTTTAATTATAACCACCCTGTATATTGATAAAGTGATGGGCTCTCAAAAATAATATATGCTGTTGTGCTTTAATACCTACTATTTTTAAAAATCTACACCTACCCAAAATTACATTTCATGTAGGAGAACCTGATTTAAAGCTGTCCCACAAACATATTCCCAAACAGGCATTATTGATATTAGATGATTATTAAATGAAGTGAAAAATAATAAAATAGTTCAATAATTCAACACACATTACACTAACCATCTCAATTTCTCCATGATATTAATAACTCAAAAATCATCTGTACAATTAGCTTAAACACCCAGTTCTTCTTTCTGCTAAAGTCGCTGAGAGACATAGAACAGGCTCGTGCCCTTCCATTGCAAACAAGGTATGCTCATTTACTCATTGAAGCCTTTAAAGACGCCACTCAGAAACCTCGTGTTTATTTGCTACTTAATTTAACTCGGAGCTGTTCTGAGATTGCATAGTAAGATTTCTTAACCAATCCAATCTATAAAGATAAAACATGTGTCTAAAAACATTGGCAATCATTTTTAAATTAAACTCATAGAGGTTGAACACAATGATGATTGTCTTAATTGTAAAACGTCACCTTTAGGAACTTTGAAAAACTCAAAGACATAGGAAATATTAATGCATTATGCAATCCTTTATCAAGTCAAAGCTCTGTGCAAGATTTGTCATAACATTATACATTATAAATTACTATGGGACACCTCGATTTAGGCAACATTTGAAGAACTTGAGAGGTTTAACCCATAAAAAATTTCATTAAGGCAAAGAAATTTTATCTGCATCAACATAGAAACGGCTCCCTTCTACCCCTTCTTCTAGAAAGCAATGCAGTACCAATTTTGATTAAAACTAATTAGTTAAGAACATGAAAAGTACGTTTTACTCCTTTCTTACGAATATCAAAGACTCCTTCACACTCAAGAGCAGAAACCAGTGACACCACTCTCAGAGCCTAGCAAAACTAAACAGGACAGAGATGATGTTGACAGAAATAAAACACGTGACAAGCAATTGCACTAGCAAATCAAGAAGATTTTAAAAATGCAGAACTTGAATGTGCATCAAAAAAATGGAATTTTATTGAAATGCACTTCAAAAATATGTAAATGCAAAGCGCCATGAAGATAGTGTGACAAAATAAACGAGTTGTTCAACTGAAACAACTGCTCAAACTCGTCCTATGCCTTCGTTAATATAAGGGTCGTACAAATGAAAACAAAAATTATTTATTTTATCCAAAGTGTATACAAGGAATTTAAAAATACTCTCCAAATGGGTTAAGGCATTTATCCCACTGTGTAAAAGGTGTGTAATTCCCTTATGGAAGAAGTCTTTTGGTTGCGTGTGGAACCATTCCAAAACCTCTTCCTTCACTTCATCACCTGACTGAAACCTGTGGCCCTTCAGATGTTTCTTGAGATCCCCAAACATGTGAAAGTCATATGGGGATAAGTCAGGGCTATAAGGTGGAAAGTCAAGAAAGTCCAGTAAAATCGGGCCTTTGTGATAAAAAAACACGGTCAACATCACCTTCCTGTACAGCGATTTAAATCTATCATGTACAGCATTGATTTGCTAATTTTGAATTTCATGATCTTGAAATAGTTTTTCCGTTGCTGGATGAACCTTAATTCTTTTTGGATTTTTGACAGAATTAATTTCGGAGTTGTTAGTAAATTCATTTTGAATTAATCCACATTTCACAATGTTCTTTAGAATCAGTTCGTTTGTATAAGTGCCATTCATGATGGCTTCCATAGAATATCCCCGGCTGATAATTTCATGTATGGCAGGCAGTGTTGGCCATATGTGGCAGGCATCTACTGTCGCACTATTCTTGCATTGCAGATCCATTTTGCTAAGTGTGTAAACATAAACGGTTGTACTTGAAGAAAATTTCCGAAAGAATCAAAGATGAATGTTTGTTTGTTGTAGGGCATAAAGAATGCAACCTAATGAGTACTAGGTTTACTAGAATCGTCTGTTTTAGCTGTGAGTAAGGATGGGTAAAAAAGTTTAAGGTGATCAATCAATTTTGCTGTATATCCATCAAATTTAATTTGTAAAATCAAAGCTAATGGCTCTCTCTTTATTGATTTCTAAGAGGTTCTAATACCGACAATATGCTATCAGATTCACAGAGCTAGTTAAAGAGTCTGAGAACACAACTTCAATGCTTAGCATGCCATTGTGTAAGATTGTATATGGTGTGCCCAAATGAAAAGGAGACTCACTATAGCGCCATTGTATCTAATCAAAGTTGGTAAAGATGCGTGTCGATAGATGTAGCACCATCCCAGCTCCCCATGTCCCAAAACAAGTCACTTTGCCATGAAGGACGGAAAAGTGATGCTCAGTTTTTTTTCCGTTGAAGATGGACCCATACTCCTCGACTGGCTAGAATAGGGTGAAACAGTTAATGCAGATCGGTACTGCAACATATTGCTAAAGACAAAATGGGCCATTGAAAACAAGCGCATATCAAAATGGATAGTGTTGTTCCAGGACAACGCTAAGCCACTTGTGGCCAAGAAGACCCTCTACCTGCTGGAAACATTTTGATGGGAAGTCCTCAAACATCCCAGTCTCCTGAAAGATCAAATGCAAGAAATGTATAACCCATGCCTTAAATCAGCTTGAGTGACTGCTACAGTCTGTCAAATTTAGGAAGGCAGTTGGAGTGGAGGAGTGGGGGTAGAGTCTATTTTTATTTTTAAGGGTCAAGATATGTCAAGAAGTTGGACTCCACTAATCCCTACTCCCTTTCTCCTGTGACTCCACTAATCCCTAATCTTTTTCCCCTTTTCCTGATAGGGAAAACTTTTTTCTTAAGAAGAAAGGTGATAAGCAAATCCAGTGACATGTTTATTGAATTTGTATTTTTTTAATTAAAATTTTTTTAAGTTAAAGAAAAGTATTTTTCTTTAATTTATTGAATTTCATTAAAAGCCTTTTAATTTACTGAATCATTTTTTTAAATTTTAATTTGTTTTTGCAACCTTTAATTTCTTTAATTAATAAACTCTTTAAAAATTTATTAAATATTTAATCAAAATCTAACAAATGTTTCAGTCTCTTTTTTTTAAGAATTGCTGGCCCTAGAAAGGGCCATTCTGCATTGCTGCAGCTTTTGTATGTTTACTCATCTTCACTTTCACTTTCTTCTCCACTGGATCCCCCACCAAATGATATCATTACTCTCTCTTTAGCTTCATCCATCAGTCCTGAATTTTCCCAGTAATTTTTATCTATTTGTATCACATGCTGGCAGACATCTTCCCAGGCAGTTTTTGATCAATGTTTTGAAATGCATCAATGCACAGTTCTGTGATGTTTGTTGCATTGCTTGATGTCTGATGTCCACTCACATATTGCTTCACTTGAACCCAAATCAATTCTATTGGATTGAGGTCTGGATGATATTGTGGGAGTCTTAAAATTGTATGACCATTTTCCTTTGCAAGTTCATAAATGACAAAACATTTTTCCTTTTATTCTGTATTGCTAGTCGCAGTAATTCTTCTTTCACTGCCTTTTCTGGGATAGATATATTATTTTCTTCAAGCCATTTATGAATGTCTGCTTTAAGCCATGCACCAATTGGTTGATTTTCTGTGACAGTATTGTGGTATAGAGCATTGTCTAAGACCAGGACTGAATTTTCAGGCAAATTAGGGAATAGTTTTTCCAGGAGCCATTTTTTGAAGTTCTCCTGGTTCATATCATCATGATAGTCTCCAGTTTTCAAGCCGGATTTAAATATTAATTGGGCAAGTAAATAATTATAATTATAAACTGGAGATGCTCTCCAAGCATAGGTAATGATTTTTCAGATGAAAAATAGAAGGAAAAACTGGTAGAGGTGTCGGCCATGATAGTCGAGGTTCCTGGTTCGAATCCGGGTCGCAGAATTTTTCCTTTCATTTTTCAATTGAAAAATCATTATTAATTGAGCACCCAGTTCTCATCCCAGCGTGTAACAAAATAAATCTTGACCCTTTGCTTACACTTTGTACAAATCCCATGACTTCTTTACTTTTTGGAAGTGTGGATATAACTTTCATCAATGTAAACAAACACTCTGTTTGGGTCTCTTCTCTCAGGTATTTATTCCTTTGGATAACAATGTGTGGCTTGCGATTAGCAGCAGCCCATGTTCAACAATATTGACCTTAATGTTTCCAAACTTCCTTCGAACATGATGTCATGGCGTAATTTTTTAAAAGCTTCCTCAAGGTTGGGGCTACACTTTCCAAATAAAATTGTTGGATGGTTCTTCTCACAATGGCAATGTCCATGTCATCCAGAATATTTCCTTTTTTTCTCTTTCTGTCCTTGTTGGGTGTTGTTATCTTTTCTCCAATTTCTTCAGCATTCCTTTTTGCTGATATATCCTCTCCACAGATCTTAAGTGAATCCCCGTTGCCTCAGCTGTTCTCCTCAATAACTGGTCCAAAGGAACTTTTGGTCCATTCATACTTTTTTCTTTATCAAAATACTCTTTCACAGAACCTGCAATTTCCCTAGCCTGAGGATGCCAAACTTGCCTCTTTTTTTGCTCCATGTTTAAAGCTAGATATTAGTTAACTTAATTAAATTAAAGTTTAAATAATTAACAGAATATCTGAAATAAAATTTAAAACTGAGCTTTAAAAAAAGATTAAAAACTAAAACTTTAAAGAAGTTAAAAATTGAAACTTAAAAAAGCTAAGAACTAAAAAAAAATTGAAAAACTGAAATTTAAAATAAAGTTAGAACTTAAAACTATAGATAAAAGTTAAAATACTATAAAAATTTAACTTAAAATTGAAAATGAAAAACTAATATTTGATTTGGAACAGCAAAAATATCTGGCAGGAAAACTTGGCTTTAGCAGGTTGGAAAAGAAATACAACTGGACTGGGTCAGCCTTTAATCCTTTTGTTAGTTTTGTCTCATTTAAAAATGTAAGGGGGGGAGGGTTGTTAAAGGTAAGGGATTAGTGGAATCCAACTTCTTAACATATCTTGACCCCTAAAAATAAAATAGACTCCACCCCTACTCCCTCTCTCCAACCACCTTCCTAAGTTTGACAGACTGTACATCCCTGTCTTCTTTCCAAATTCTGAGTATTTTCATGGAGTGAATAAACTCTCTCAGGTAGGAGCCACTCGCAAAATTAGGGGTTAGCGGGTGCAGTCATATTGCTTGAGTATCCAACGACAGTGAGAAGAAACCGCAAGATGAAATGTTGAAAGCTGAACGAATTTGAATTAAAAGAGCCATTCTGCGCTACTCTTGTCGTGAATGCAAAAATCAAGTGAGTAGGAATTTGACATGTTATTTAATTCTGAATGACGTGGTTTCTTCTCCTGGCTACAATGATTAACGACTTCATTTCGTCTCGACCTAGTGGGTAAAACGCATCAGTGGTTTGTAGAGTGTTGCATGTGCTAATAATGTGACTGTATTAACTTTAACCTTCTCAACATTCAGCATGGCTTTTCGGATTGTAATCTGATAGTTAGGGTTAGGTGAATCCGATACGAGGCCAAAGGCCGGTTTACTTCTGTAAAGTCTTAGTCGAAAATCCAAAGATTTGAGCAGCTCTGATAGTAGATGTCTAAATTAAGGGACTTCTGCATGTAGTAAACACCATTTCATGCTAGATTTTTGTGCAACTTAAGCAGTTTTTTCTATCATCACCATTATCCTTTTTTTCTCTTATGTCTTTACAATAGCTGGCTGTTGTAAGTTGACTGTATGGGTATAAGTTGTTGCTATGACTGACTAATGTGTTGCCCAGGTAACAGTCCACTTGCAAGAATAGTAAGTGTAAGAAAAGCTACTCTAGGTTTATCTGAGTACTTTTACCAGATGAATAGGAGAAAGAAGCAATATCTAATTATTTATCTATTTTCTTGTAAACCACGAGTTTGTTGTTGGAATTCGGAATTCAATTTTATATAGTCATGAACAGTATCTAATTTGTCTAAAAATCTTATGTGGATAATGCAGATGATTAACTTAAGAATAAAAATAAAACTCTTTTTCCACAACGTTGAAAAAAAAAGAGTTGTGGAAAAAGAGTTTTATTTTATTCTTAAGTTAATCACATGAACAGTATCAATCAGCTTTTCGTTCGCATTCAAAATTAAAAATAGATTAGCATTATCCTCCAGCAGTCGGAATTTCAGGTTGAATATTTTTCTCTATTCTAGGAGATATAATAGAATCTAGAGAAAGAGACAGCTTGCTTAGCATCCTTTGCCGTTTTCCATCTTTCAGTTTAGCTGCCGTGTCCCACAATGAGGTCAATTCCAACTATCTGCAACAAATTGAATTTGCTGCATTGAAATGTTTACACATGAGGCGTGAGAAACCTCTCAACTTGGACCTGTACATCTAATTTTTGGTTACTCCCATAAATATTATATTTGCATCGCATAAACTGCAAGGACATCCAAACCTTGTTTTTTTTTCTTCTTAGACTTAGCCATAAAATCATAAAATTCATAAACTTAAGACGAGGTCACACCGATCTCCGTGGCCTCTTAGCAGAAATAATAATAATAATAATAATAATAATAATAACAATAACAAAATAAAAATGCATTAATGTTAAATCAGGATGCTTCAGAAGAAAATATGAATTATGCCAGGAAGATCAACAACAGATGCCATATCTTGGCTTCAGCAGGTAATGGAAAATTGCAGAGAAAAACAGAGAGAACTTTACCTGGTATTTTTAGACCCAGAAAAAGCCTACAATTATATCTCCAGAAAAGAAATATGGAGGAGTCTTAAAGAAAAGCAATACCAGAAAATCATGTCAGGATTATCCAAGAAATGTACAGTCTGGTCCAAAAAGATTTTAATTTTAGTGGAAATTACTCGGCTTCTTACAATGCAGCTAACCAATGAGAATAATCCCAGGAAAGAGGCTCCTCCCTCTTCCGTGTTAATCGCTTCAGGTTTAAATTCAAACACATTTGTCATTGGACGATTCCACTATCTGTCTAAGCAAGAGAGTTAAGGTAGGTAAGCGAGATACATTCAAGAACTTTCTCTGCATTTTGAATTTTAGCGTTTTGTTCTAAATTATTGCTTTTTAATTATAGAAGAAACTACATAAATATTAAATTATAACAAATCTGCATTATTTTACAGGGTGTCCAAAAAAGTCTGGCAACATGGCAGATTTGATGAGTGTGGTTTATAGGTAATGGGGGGGGATTCATTGTCGCACTCAAATTTAACTTTGACCCCCAAATTTAAGATTATCCATTTGCTAGCTCAATAACTATTAAAGATTTTACCTCGCAAGGCTGCTCGCTGTCAATACCTGGCTGTTAAGATCACTCAAACACGGCAAATTCGATATCTGTGGCATTTAACTATGAACCTGGCCCAAAAAAAAAACAAACACTATTGACCTTAATTTAAGCGAAATTTTACACTTCAATCTGTAAATACTTTAACTATTTAATCTGTAATTATATATTATTCTCAAAAAGCTAAAAGTACAAACTAAACTGCAATACATCATAGCCTATTAAACGTTTTCTCATTTCTACTAGTAAACCTGCACTATTGAAATACTGAGCAACAATTATTCTTGTCAGTCCAAGCGTTAAAGTAAGCCCATCTTAGCCACATTCCTCACCCCTATTCCAACGTTGTCAGCAGAAGTATTGCCGGAAATAAGTTTTTCCACACAGATATGGGGTTTTTTCTTCACCTGCTATCTCAGCAACCTCTCAGACAAAATCCTGAATATTGGATGGGGGAGAACCTCAAACCAAAACAAAAAAGTTGTAAAAAAAAGAAACGTTTCTTTTACAAATTAATAGAAATGTGAAAACAACAAGAGAGAAGAATCCCATTTTTAAAAGACAGTGTGTTTCTTACTTTATATATACAATTATTTTTTATATTAATAATTTTTTTCATGTATTTACTATCGTTTCATTTATTTTCTGATTTGATATATTTTAGTTTATGCGTTCAATATATATAATTGTAATTATTTCATTTACCATAAGCAATATTCAGATGTTCACATTTAACATATTTTTATACACATTAACATATTTATTTTTCCATTTATATACGTACTAGCTGATATATCCGGCGTTACTCGGGCTCTTTTTTGATAAAAGTTCGCAATATCTGAATGGGAATAGACAGTAAAAATTAACACATTAAAAAGCTTAGAATGAAAACAGTAAAAATTCATATAGAAAAACCGAAAAAAAATTTTTAAAATGTTCCTAATGGATGGCCCTCTAACAGTTCTCCCCCGTTCGTGTTGGAATGTTGTGTATAGCTGAGCGAGTTTACCATAGTGACGGAGAAACAATGTGTGGAATAATATGTATAGCTACAAAAGTGGGAGGAAATAGGAATAAAACTGATACAATAATTTGATCAGACGTTTTTTCAGCCCTAGCTATGGCTGTAGTTCTTCTATTTTGTTTGACCTGACCTTTAAAAATTCATTTGTTTATCTAAAAATTCAACAGTTCCAAAATTCTCTTCTTGGGTGGCGATGGATATACATGATCGTTTGTGTCTGTGTACTCTGCAATTCCAACAATTGATAAACTGTTAGGAAATAAAGAAATTAAACTGGAGCAAACACCAAGCTTCAGGTAAAAGATATTAATTAGAAAAATGGATGGAAAATTCTGCGACTTGGATTCGATCCAGGAACCTCGCCTGTCATGGTAGACGCCTCTACTAATTGGGCTATCGCAGACACTTGAACAGCAATGCTGTCGCTAAGTGTCTTAAAGACAACTGCCTGATGTTTGGAGTTTGCTCCAGTTTAATTTCTTTATTTCTTATTGTGTGTTCATCAAACTTTCTGATGGTTTGGATAGGAGAAATTCACGATCTCTGAATCGGGTGCCCACCTCCCATTGGGCTTTCCTTCTTGACAACTTGGTTGTCTTTAAGACACTTAGTGAGAGCATGGCTGTTTAAGTGTCTGTGATAGCCCAATTGGAAGAGGCATCGACCATGACAGTCGAGGTTCCTGGTTCGAATCCAGGTCGCGGAATTTTTCCATCAATGTTTCTAATTGGTAAACTGTTGCAATTCACACTCTGCTCTCGAGGTCTTGAAGCAAACCTGGTGCATTCATCACTTAATGTGATCTGGCAGTCGCAGTTTCTTCTGTCGACACATTTGTATCGACGGCCAAAGGGTCACTCACCACTTGTTTAGATGAAGCAGTGTGCTGGAAAAATCGATACAGCACCAAGTGAAGGGGCTGTTTTCTCTGGCGCCTTTCCACAGTTTCTGAATTGTTTGCTAGCTCTCCATTATTTCCATTTACTGCTCATTTTTAAAGCTTTTCAAGAAAATGTTAAATTCTAATAACTATCAATTTTAAGAAAAGCACAAAAGACAGGAATTATATGTATTGTTAAAATTTCCGATGTCTTCTCACTGATTCTCAGAGGAGGAAGACCCTTACAGCTGTATGCTGACGACCATTACGTGAAACTTTAAATTATGGTCAGGAAATTAGAAAGCCCGAAGAATATTATATTTTATAAGAGGGTGGTCCTCGATTTATGCATAGAAGTTGTGTGTCCTCAAAATATTTTTGTTAATGAAGTTTACAAAATGATGAGTCTTGAGATTCATTTACATGTCTTAATGAACATGTCTTACATACAAAACTATTTGATTGGCTGAATCTGGTATATTTTCTCCAATTTTTTGTATTTAATGCCATATCATTTTTAGAATTCTGTGTTGCTATCATTACTGTTGAAACAAACAGAGCAGTCTATTGTTGCACAAACTTTACCTTGCACTGTTCGTCATGAGATATATATTTATGATTGGTGCATATTACTGTGAGAGACCTCCTAGCGGTATGCGCTGCCATCAATTTGAATATCAATTATTATCGATAAATATTATTTTTTCGAAATCTCATGTAGACAGTGACCTTCTTCTTGCTTTGAAGATCAAATGTGCAAATTTCATCAAGATTGGAATTAAACTATAGATTTATATAAGAAAGAAAAACACAAACAACTTTCATCCTTACTACATATATAAAATTCTCGGTATGTCTAGCTATCTGTTCGCTATGCATTTCAAAGTGGCTAGATCCATCTTCATGAAATTTTTCATAGTAATTCCGATGGACCCTGGGAAAGTTTTAGGTGAGTCATGGTGGAGATATCGCGCGTCATGGATATCACACTCTACAATTCGTTACCCCCCTCCCTAAAAGAGGTTAATATGGTTAATTATGTAGTGTCACACCAGTCAATGTGTTAAGTATATAGTGCAACACCAGTTAATGTGTTAACATACGAGGTCTGTTCAAAAAATACGTAGACTGACGTCATAAAACAAAATATACTTTATTCAGAAGTTACACATCTGGGTCCCCTTCAAAGTACTCTCCTCCCCGACGCACACACTTATCCCAACGGTGTTTCCACTTTTGGAAACAGCCCTGGAACACTTCTTTTGTGATGTCCTTCAGCGCCTTTGTCGCATTTCCCTTTATGTCGGGAATCGTCTCAAATCTCCTTCCTTTCAAAGGTCTTTTGAGATTCTTCACCTGTTATGATCTTCGACAACAAGTTTTCATCTTCTTCTGAGCGTTCAAGCAATTCCTGACAAACCTGGACGCGATGGGCTTTTTGGTCGTCCGTCGTCAGGCGTGGAACAAACTTCGCAGCAACGCGGTGCATCTTCAATTTTTCGGTCAAAATCAAGTGACATGATCCAACTGCTATCCCACACTCTTCAGCAAGCTCTCTGATGGTCAGACATCGATTTGGTCAGAAGTCACTCATTCTAAAAATCTGCCAAACAAAAAAAACACACTTCACAAACAACCGCGTAGCTAATCAACCAATACTGATATTTGCAATAAAAAAACTGCCTTGTAATCAGCAGATCTGTCGGAAGATGGCGACACCAAGCGATTTTGATTAGGACCAACAGGGCCCGCGCAATTCAAACAGTCTACGTATTTTTTGAACAGACCTCGTACTTTCAATCCCCCTTTCTCCCCCTTAGGGGTTGAATTTCCAAAAACTCGTTCTTAGTGCTCACTTACATTTTGTAAATAACCTTTGTACAAAATTTCAAGTTTCTAGGCCTTATGGTTTGGTCTGTGCATTGATCACTCAGTCATTCCGTCAGTTACTTCTTTTATACAGGATGTAAATTATCTCCTTCAAAAAGGCTACACTACGATATAGACGAAATTCAGACGATTAAAGTGATATGAGATACTTGGGGTGCAAATCGCAAGCAATGCCGTAAATTGAACCTCAAACTAAGCTGAATGGCGTGGCGCTGCGTAGCACGAGGTTCCCCCGCACCCAGAGACAATCAATAAGGAGACCTGGCATTAGCTCAATTTACATGTAATGCGCATTTTTCACGCGCAGATTCTGTTCTATAAGTTTTTTCCAGATGGCGCTGCGGGTGATAACGTATTGGTTTTAAAAAAAAATTGAAAATGAAAGTTGGAAACGACCGTTAAGTTCGTTAACGTGTGTCTGAAATGTCATGCAGTGAGCATTCCATAGTGAAGTGCGCGCTGGAGATAGTGATTTTTGATCTTGAAACGTTGAATCGTTAATGGAAGCATCGCCAGTTTTATCTGAACTTGTCATCTGCAGCGTTATAGTAAGCGTTTAGTAAAAATATCTGCAGTTTTTACTAAAATATCAGAGCAATGGTGCGACGAGGAGCAATTGTGCTAACTGACGAGGAATGAAGAATTTATTGTTCATGCATGAATCTGATGATCGTTCGTAACAGTCAATATATTTTAAGAGGATACCAGAATCTATATGTATGAATCATTAGATTGTAGTTTACTCAAATAGCTTTTATTCCATAATGAATAACGTTTCATGATAAAGCAACGAATGCCTTGTTTTTTGCATGTCTACTCTATTTTTATTTTTAAATTTTACTCTACTACGTGTAACATGTTTATTAATGCTTAATTAAATGCTTGAACTTAATGTCAGTGGTGGTTTTTTTTTTGTATGGACTAATTTAATTTATCATTTTGTAGCATTAACATTTCACAGGAATTAATACAATTTAAAATAGATTAAATTAAATTAAAGTTAAATATATAAAAATAAGTAAATAAAATGAAATAAAAAAATAAAATAAAAAA
>JAHWFO010040017.1:60497-110636 GCA_023313115.1 Rhysida immarginata
TATAAATGGCTAATTAATATCAGGCTTATAGTTAAAAATGATTAAATAATGTTTTTATTTATTTTGTTTTATTTATTTTCATTTTATTTTAAAAGAATACAAATAAGGTGAGCCCCAGGGGCCAGTATGGTCAAATTTGACTGACAGTTGAGTCCTGCAAAAAACGAACAAAAACACCAAAGAATTTATAAAACTAAGAGTAAAATAAATCAAATAAAGTAAAACAAACACTATCCTACAAAAATCATAACAAACAAGCACAAAAATCCAATTAACACAAAAATAGTATAAAATGAAATAAAGCCCGAACCCCCTAATGCATAAAACCAAGAAGCAACCCGTTTGACAACACCAAACGGTTATTATCGAAAATACTATAAGTAAGCAATAAGCATTCTCCATGGTGGACAAGACAGATTATTGGCATTTGGCGGAAAAGAAAAGAATAATAAAAAAGTTTACACTGACGAGAGACCCCTACGATTTGGAGGAATTGAAACATCTAAACAAAATTTATAAACAGGAAATTCGACTGGCTAAGCGACAATACCTTACTTCCACCACTAATCAATTTGACCTTTGGAAATTCGTGGCAGGAGATCAAAAAAGAAATAACAAACGACTAAAAATTGATAAGGTTATGAAATATCTGAAATGGATTGATAATCCTTTTGATATAAGTCTACCTAAAGTCGTCGAAGCAATCCAGCAAACAAGCAATACTGATTTTTAAGAAGTTTACTGTTTTTACTACAAGAAGTTCATTGGACAATAAAGACGATTAAGCTGAATAAAAACTCCATAGATGGCATAATTAACCATAAGGTTATAAAAAATTGGGGGCATTGTGGTAACTGCTTACTCGCCCATCTTATTCAATGTATTTGGGAACAAGGTAAATTACCCCAGGACTTAAAGTTAGCTTCTATACATCTCGTGTTTAACGCAGATAGCGAAGATTATATTAAAAACTACCGGCCAATTTCTGTACTACCTTCAATGTTTAAGATCATTGAAAAAATCGTTTTTAAGCCAATGACATACACTTGTGGAAATGCATCCCTAAGAATCAATATGGAGGTAGACCTCAGAAAACTACACAGGATCTCCTCCTTTCTATCCTATTGGAGGCTGTTGAGGCGCTTAATAAAAATCAAATCTTTGTCATTGTTTCGATAGATATAGCCAAGGCTTTTAATTTAGTCTCGAGACCTCAATTATTCGAAGATCTAGAAGCCTATGGTATATCAGGACGCACGTTAACTTTGATCCGTGACCTATTTGCCAATCGAATGAACATTTTATTATATAACCAGAAGAAATTTTGTTGTCTGTCCATGCGAGGCATACCACAAGAGTCAGCCATAAGTAACATCCTCTTTGCTACCCTTCTTGCATCAGTAGCCTCTCTGCCATTGACTTTCCAACTAAGAGCTTTCGTCGATGATATTATTCTTACTCGGACATAGAGTAAATTTTCTGAACATCAAGTAAACCAAGATATTAAGAAAGACTCTGAAACACTTCTTTTATGGTGTTGACAAAGAGGAATGATTACTAATCAAGATAAAACAACATCCGTGGTTATTGGAAAATCTTCCCAATTAAAAACACACAAAATCCTTGGGATTATACCGGGTGGGCAAGAAATAACGTGAGGTGTTCAGAGCTCGCTAGCGGGAATTCTATTAAGCCAAATGCAGTACATTTTGTTGTATATACTTAGTGGAACATCCAGTTTCGATTTCTGCAAAAAAAAAAAAAAAAAATAGTACCAAAAGTCGCCACAGGGGGCGTTTATTTCAAGAAAACAATGAATACATTTGCATAAGCACGTTCCGTGTTGAGCAATCGTGACAATAAAAGGCAAGGCTGAGGATTTCCCATCATTCACGAACGAATGGCCTGACGATGACGCTTTCTCTGCTTGACCGGGATTTATTATTCAAGTTGTTTTATCGGAAGAGCGACAATGCAAATGCTGCCCTTCGTGAATTCTGGCGATTGAAAACGTTACGAAGAGGACCGAAGAGAATAACTAACTTACGGAAAATGATTGAACGATTTGAATCTACCGGAACTCTAGGAGTGCAACCAGGCCGGGGATGCAAACGAATCAGGCAGCAGCAAGTTGAAGAAGTTGCAACTGTTGTTGTGGAACAGGAGATGACTACTGTGCAGGGTACCAGCAGTGCACACGCAATAGCACCCCAAACAGATATCCCATATTCGACGGTGAGGAAAATATTGCATAAGATATTGACATTTTATCCCTATAAACTCACACCTGTTCAACAATTGCTTCCTGGAGATGAACGTACCCGAACTGACTTTTCGTTGAGATTTTTAGCACGTATGGAAGTGGATGATGCATGGCCATGGCAAATTTTATGGAGTAATGAGGCACATTTTTATTTGAATGGTGATATCAATACCCACAACTGCCGTATTTGGGCTGCATCAAATCCACAAGTGTGTCTGCCAACTCCTATGCATTCACCGAAACTAACAGTATAGTGCGGCTTTACTGCTTCTTTCATCATCGGCCCGTACTTTTTTGAAGAAATCCGTCCCCGTGGACCGGTGACTTGTTCCGTCAATTCTGCCAGGTATGCCGATATGCTTGAGAATTTTGTGATACCACGATTGTCTGGATTCTACCATTTTTATGCAGGTTGGTGCGCCACCGCACATCGGACGTCAGGTGCAGCGGATCTGGCGAGAAGTTTTTCAGACAACAGAATAATTAGTCGTGCATTTCCCATATGGCCACCCAGGTCTCCTGATCTCAACCCTTGTGATTTTTGGTTATGGGGATATTTGAAAAGCCTTGTGTATCAAGCACATATTCCTAACCTCTCAACCTTATAGGATCAAATAACGTAACATATCAGACTAATTAATGCAGATATGCTGCTAGCTGCCGTAGAAAATGTCGTGTAACGCATGCAGCTATTGGAGCAGCACACTGGTGGTCATATTGAAACACATTTGTAATTAAAAATAAAACATTGTTTATTGTTGTTACTAAAGTTGGTTTGTACGGTATTTGTTCATTTGACAATTAGGTATTCATTGTTTTCTTGAAATAAGCGCCCCCTATGGCGACTTTTTACAGAAATCAAAACTGCATGTTCCACTAAGTATATACACCAAAATGTACTGCATTTGGCCTAATAGAATTCCCGCTAGCGAGCTCTGAACATCTCACGTTATTTCTTGCCCACCCGGTATTTGATAATAAATTAAATTTCGTCCTCCATATGAAAAATTTGATACTTTAACTTAATAGGTTATGTTTCTTGGTAAAAACATTGCGACAAAACCTTACTAAGAAAGAACTAATTATCATTTTGAACTCGAAGATAATCCCTAAAATTACTTACGGCCTGCCGATATGGGCAGTAACACATAAATTTATGCACGATAAAGTTAAAGTGGGTTATAATAATATCATCCGAGCAGCCCTAAATGTTAATGGGTATCAGTCTATTACACACATGTAATGAGCTAGCTATGCTCACTTACATTTCTATAGTAAAGCTCGTGAAACTTAATGAACTTGTCAAACCTTTCTACCACAATGCGCACCCTGCTAATTTTACGAAGGAATGGGTTACCTGTAGTCCAGAATATAGACCATCTAAAGCCTTACTGATTCAACCACCACGGATAATATCTTCAACACAGGAAAATATTTCCTTTATAACAGTATAAAAGACTGTAATGTCATACCACTAAAACAACGCCATATTCAAACCATCTTTACAAAATCACATATTTAATCAACAAACCTTAGTTAATAAGGGATAATTTTGTCCACTAGGACGCACAATAATGATAATAGTATCAGGTTGTTGCAAAAGTTTTTCCGGATTTTTATTCCAACACAAAAACGATTGAACTTGAATGACAGATTCAGCTCATGCAGATGCCGGGCAATGGTTGGAAAGTGAACCTTGAACTGTTCTGCGAGTTTCCTCGTTGTTACATTGTGATCTTCATCAATTGCTTGGCGTAGATCACCATCTGAAATTATGATTGGCCGACCAGAGAGGTGCATCTTGAAGAGTGCTATCTCCGCGTCTGAACCGGCGATACCATTCTTCTATTGTACGTAAACTAACAGTACCATCACCTAAACGTTGGCAAATGTTTCGGTGACATAGCGCAGCACTGATATTTCCAGAATACTCGTAGAAGATTATTGCTCGAATATGCTCGCGTGAAAGGTCCATTTCAGACCGTTGATGGCACTCACAGATGTATAGTCAGAAAGTTGATTCTTGAATGTAATATAGCAAAGATATTCAGGAATCGAATGCAATAATTTATTTGAAAAAATATGAACACCCCCTTCGGAAAATGAGCCCTTCTTGGGCACGGGTTCTAGAACCGGAAGAAACTTTTGCAAAAACCTGATATATAATATCATAACCGATTCGTGCTAAAGAGAAACGAGCAGTCCGAACCCATGTTATACCCGAAACTTTAGGTCTAAACCGGATACAAATCATTGCAAAGACTTACGGAAAACTTGAAAATCGTTTACAGAACGTATGTCGGAAGGCAAATAAGACCAACATTTGATACTCCTATAGGACATACATCTAAAGGACAATGGAATTGAAATAAAGATCTAGTTGAGTATCTATGATTAGTTATATTGGAAATTAACTTAATGGCTGGGGTTACCAAGAGGAATGAATTAATACATTTATATACAAAAGTGCACACACGAATAAAATACAATAGGTATACAGTGGGTATTACCAATACGGCAAAATATGCAAGCACTGACTCATATTTAGGCAATATATACAGGGTGTTTCAAAATTATGTACAATAAATTTAGTGACATATTCTTCAGATCAAAAGAAGACGAAAATGTTCTATAGCACTTTGTCTGGAAACGATTTGTTTGCGAGTAATCCAATATCATAGAGTAGGGAAGCACGGTAGTTAGCGGACGATATTTTAGCAGTTCCAGCGTTTCGACCCAACACTAGGTTGAGTGGCTTGTTCCATTTAAACCTACTTTAGGGTTGTTCCATTAGTTGTGTATGGTTGTTTCCATTAGTGTAGTTTCACTACTGTACATCCACTAGGAATATCAATTTCAGAACGTTTGCGTGCTTTGACATACGCATTACGATTTACGTAAAAAAAAAGTCATGTACACGTATTCCAGTGCAGAATACACTGACATGCACCTAATGTATGGTCTTGCGGACGGAAATGCTGTGGAAGCAAGAAGACTCTACCAAGAACGCTTTCCGAATAGACGTTTGCCAAATAACCGAACATTTGTATTGCCAGAATTACTGGAAGATGTTCCTCTTTTGATAAGATCTAACATGTGGTTCATGCATGATGGCGCTCCAGCACATTTCAGCCATGTTGTGCGAGCACACCTTAATGCTGCATACACGAATCGGTGGATAGGTCGAGGTGGACCGGTAGCCTGGCCTGCAAGATCACCCGACCTTAATCCCTTGGACTTTTTTCTGTGGGGTCATGTGAAAACGATCGTCTACAGTACAGAAGTTCCTAACATTATGGATTTGCGACAACGAATTGAAAATGCATGCCAAACCGTTCGTAATGCTGGCGACGAACTCTTCCATGACACCAGACGGTCGCTCATGCAACGAGCCGAAGCGTGCGTGCGAGCTGGTGGCGGGCACTTTGAACAATTCCTGTAATTTGGAGCAACGGGTTTAGTTGGCTGTATCGCGTAAATAAATCGTTTCCAGACAAAGTGCTATAGAACATTTTCGTCTTCTTTTGACCTGAAGAATATGTCACTAAATTTATTGTACATAATTTTGAAACACCCTGTATAATAAGTTCTCAGAAACCATTTCTGAAGCTTAATAACTCTAGAGAGATTACTCAAGGTAGACGATCCCCAAAATAACACACTAAAACCTAAACAGGAATGAATCCGAGCAAAATATAATTGCAGCAATATATTATTTGGCAAATATGACAGGCGTGATATGACACCGTGTCTTCTGTTCAATTTTGATATTAGTATATCTATCTGTTGGTCCCAGCTGAGGTTCGAGCAATCGTTATACTGAGGTAAGTAAAAGAAGAAACCGTTGAAACCAAATTCCCATCATAATATAAAGGTAGAAAGTTAGGTACTCCTCGTCTATTTCGTTGGTAGAATGCCATAGATTTCGTTTTGTCAACGTTCACTATCATTTGGTTGGAATTGGCACAAGCCTTCAGAGCGTCGAGCGCTCCGTTAAGAACAGGATAAGATGGTGCGGTTCACTGGTTGCCGCCAGGAAAGTAACATCATCGGCGTAAAGAATGACTTTTAGAGGTAAATGAGGTAATACTAAATTTGGAAGGTCATTAATGAACAGGCAAAACAAAAGGGAGGAGAGTTTCCAGTCCTGTGGTACGCTGAGGTTGCATAAAATGGTATCTGAGAAAATCCCTGACAGCGACAGAAAATATGCACGATCAGTGGGAAAATCATTTAACCAGGGCAATGGCGGTCCGCGTATTCCAAACTGCCGTGATAATTTGAATAGTAAAAGATCTTTTGGAACCAAATCAAAGGCCTTGGAAAAATCGACGTAAACCGCAGCGACATAGTTGTTTGATGCCATCCCCGCTGAGGCATACTAGAGAAGCTCATGGCGAACTGTCTCAACGCTACGTCTTGGCACAAAGCCATGTTGACAAAGGGTAATAAGCCCATTAGTCTGAATAAACTGAGAAATCCGAACAAAAAAGAGCTTCTCGAAAACCTTGGCCAAGAACGGTAAAGTGTTAACAGGACAGTATTTCTGAAAAGAAGAAGGATCACCTTTCTTAAATAGCGGCGTTACGCTACCCTGCATAAGAGCAGCAGGAAATATTCCGGTACCAGCGAACAATTAGCCTTTTCACGCGTCGACAGGTGGCGCCACTTGCGCATGCGCGATGCACGGGTTGGTTGGCAAAAGACGAAAATGGTGGTTAGTTGTTGTGTGTACGGTTGCAGTAGTCGTTTTGTGAAAGGTGGAGATTTCCGATTTTATCGATTTCCTGTAAACAAAAAGACACGCAGATTATGGACCAATGCCATCAACAGGAAAAACTGGCGTCCATCGTCGTGGGATCGCGTCTGCAGCAAACACTTTGTGAGCGGCTATCCCATGCCAGACGTAAGTGATGTTGACTTTGTTCCAACATTATTCCTAAAGGGACAAGACGAGAAAAGTCCACCTGACCGCTACAATAGATTGAAAAAACCACAAAAACAAAAGGTAGGTTTGATTTTTAAGGTGTGGTTAACTTTTGTAGGGTCGGCTGAAGGTCACAATGGATCACGAGTGTCACATCACGAACATTATACGTACGTGTAGATCATATCACTTAAATGAGCATCACTGTGTTCACTGTGTATACTACATTCGACCAGAAAGATACGATGATGAATAAAAAAATTTTTTGCTAACATTTTTAGTTTAGTTGATTTTGATTTTGCTTGTGACACTCACTTTGTATGAGACTAATGTTATGCTGCACAGCAGAAATTGTTAGCTTTCTCACCTTCAGCAGACAAAATTATTTGATGAAAAAATTCTATGTTCCGGTTCTGAGTACTTCCCAGATCTAGCATTAAAGATAATTTTTTATATAGGAAGAAAAAGCAAAAACTGTTAAGTGATGGAATCTCGCGAGTTATCATGACTGGGTTTAATTTGGAGAAGGTTACGTTTAATAAATTAAAAACGGATATATATTTAGAGAAGTACGAGACACAAGAACCTTGGAATATAATAAATAATAATTATTAATTAAAAATACAAAATGAATAAAAAATAAGATATAATAAATATCTTAATAATATTTTGATCGCGAACTTGTAGCCACCTAAGGAGTCCTTTAGTGAGCCATGAAAAGACAGCTGCCCCTATATGCAATCGGAAGTGGAGATTCAAAAATGAAATGCGGCGATAAGCGATCACACAAAGACGGTAATTCAGAAAAGTGAAGAAAACTGGTGAGTGATGAATTTTGTTTAACTGTCCGGCGCTGTGGAAGTCGGAAGACGCGAGGTCGGAAAAGTAAAGAGGATGGGGGGGGTTACTCCAGACGCAAGTCCTGGATAGTCGCCACGGTCGCACGAGCCGTATGAGGTCGCGCGTTGTCATGCTGGATGAAAACGCCTGTTGAGAGGAGCCAGCGGCGCTTGGTGCGTATAGCAGGTTTCAGAATGTCACGCATGCCAATTCACTATAGTTGGCACTGGTCACCGTCTTGCCCTTATCAATGTAATGTTCCACTATGGGACCCTTGTGGTCCGAGTACAAGGTCAGTCTCACCTTTCCTGCGTATGGCTGGCTGTGGAGCTTTTTCGGCTTTGGTGATGTCGAGTGCTGCCATTCCTTACTGGAGCGCTTGGTCTGTGGTTGATAGTGATGTATCTAGGACTCCTCTCCAGTCGCAATCCGCTCCAAAAAGGTGTCGCCTTTAAGTTCGCAGCGGCGCAGCAGCTCTTGGAAGGCATCGACTCGCCTCTCCTTCATTTCGGGCGTCAGCCGACGAGGGACCCATCTTGCGACCACCTTCCGGTATTTCAGCTCATTATGGACCCGTAATGCCGTTGCAATGTCATCGATGGTGACCCGTCTATCCTGCAGAATCATCTCCTCCGCCACTGTAATCGCCTCGGCTGTCACAAGACGATGTGCCTGGCCAAACTTGTTGTGCCGCTGCTAAATTTCTTACACCATTCGTACACCTGAGTCTTCGATATACGGCAGCTGTACTTGCAACACCATACAGTGCCAACATGCGTCGATGGATTTCTATTGGAATCGCGCCTTCACTCTGTAGGAAACGGATCACTCCACGCTGCTCTTCTTTGGTGCATTCCAACAGAGGGGCCGCAATATTGGAAACGCCCGTATGGCGCCGCTGGGTCACGTGGGGACACGGAACCAACGCCAATTGATGGCGGGAGAGACCACGCGCATGCGTACCAGGTCTGATCGCAATGGGAGCGGTTTTCGATTTTTTTACAGCGGTTTTCCGGTTTTTATTTGGCTCAGCCTCGTATTTAAGTTCCAAGGGTGATTATTTCGACAGTTCGTTGGAGAAAACTACTGCATCTCTAAACTTCATTTTGGTCTAAATGAAAGATCTTAGTCCGTAGATTTGTCAAAGTTAGTTTTTGTATCCATAATTACTCTTAATTAGCGTTAATTCACAATTCAAAATTGCTTACGCTGGTAAATCAAAAAATTCTCTCTACAATGACGTTACAATCAATAACTTTGCTAGCATTGATGATCAAATTAACAACAATTACATAAACAATTAAAAAAGATAACAAGAAACAACGATACAGGCAGTCATTATGTCATGATTCCACTGTATACCACGGTCTATACGAGGCCAACGAGAGACCTCAGGTCTATAACAATGACGTATATTAAAAATAGACTCCGAATTCTATTGTTAACAGCGGCAAAAATTGAAGCAAATTGAGCCATGACATTTCTGGGCAGGAGTGAGCCGTGTACAAACTGTAAAAACTGTGCAAACAATAGGATCAGGAATCATTTTCCACAAGCATAAATCAAAAATACGTAACTAAAATGAAAATCCATAACTGAAAGACGATCAAATTGAAATTGAAACCATGATCGAAAGATTGTTTATAAAATATAATAAAATACTTCAAATACAAAGTAAACGAAAAGATAAACTTATCAGTCCGTGGTCGGCGTGTGAAAGAATTATTAATCAGATACTCTCATGTTTAGCCATGTGTTTTGCATCATCTTCGCTCACTTTCGGCCATGACAGTTCTGGGCATGGAGCCATAGCCTACAATGATAAGAGAAAGCCCGTCCATTTGCTTTGTTCCATTGTTCAAACTGTGTCTCAAAAATCAGTCGAAAACAGGGCGATTTAGCACCATCTAGCGACAAAATTTAACATTGTTAGAGGCGCTTAAGTTGTCAAATTATGAAAACTGTTGAAACTAAATACAGGTTACTTGATTTTTCATATAAAAAACTGATTTACCTTGTTATTTTTTTTGTCGAGGTGTGAATGGCCAGCCGTTCCCTATCTTTATAGGCTAAGAAACGTCTGAAACAATGTTAAATTTTATCGCTAGGCGGTGCTAAATCGCCGTTTTTCGAATGATTTTTGAGACACAGTTTAAACAATGGAGCAAGGCAAATGGGCAGGCTTTATCTTATCAATGTAGGCTATGATGGAGCTTCCCAATTTGCTTCAAATTACAACAATTGCTTCGGAGTCTATCTTTAATATACGTCATTGGTCTATAGATATTACGATTTAATCTTTGCCAGTATTGCATTCTAGCCCATCTTGTTTGTTTATTTAGTTTAAGTTTTTTTCTTTTCATAATGTACTAACATGTTTATTATTTTTGTTACAATTATTTAAAAAGTCCGCCTGGTCTAACTAGTCGATCTAGGATAATACCTGACCCCGTAGGGCGTTACTGTAAATATCTTAACCCTAATAAATAAATAAATAAATAAATAAATAAATAAATAAATAAATAAACGTGCGTAGCGGTGCATTATTCAATCGTGCCAAAAAAAATTCTGAAATTTCTTTCCACCGGTTTCCAGCCGATTCTGATCGCCGCACAAAATGGATAAATACCGGGGATAGAAACGATTGGAAACCTACCCAATATTCTTATCTATGTGGAAAGCATTTTGTTAAAGGTAAATTCAAGAATTTCTTTAGCAGATTTCTTCTACTATTATGTAATATATTTTAACAAATATTTGCAATAATAAGTTCGTTAAATACAATATAAAGACCCGACAATTATTTCCATTTATCATCATTTTCAAGAATCAAATAATGTTTTAAATTTTTCAGAGTTGTTCATTGTATTCAATAATAAATTGTGATGATGTAAAGCTATTGTTAAAGTTCCATTGTTGGGAAATTTATTTTAAGTTGTTTAATAAGTCTATTTGAGTATTTAATATTGTGTATAGTGGTTTATTTTCAAACAGCAATTAACACCTTTGATAATAGTGAAATTTACAAATTAACCTGCAACAGATGTGACAATTCCATAAATAATCAAAATTTGCTAATCATTACATTCACACAGATCGTAAGTTTAAAAAAATTCATGAAACAAAGGAAATTCTAATATAATCCAAAGACAATGATAAACTTAGTAGCTCGGAAAATATGGAAATTTTTAAAGCCAAACAAACAAATAAACCATGCATATTAAATACTCCCGCAGTACTCTACATAGGACCAAAGTGACTGAACCAGGGTTGCCAGGTCCAAGCACTATTCGGTCGCCCAATTGGGGAACTTTAGTAGCCCAAAATCGCCCAATGCATGAAAATAGCCCTTTTCCCTGACTTTCCCTGACCTTTTCCCCTTTCCCTGACTTTCCAGAATGTGGGAATTCCGCAAATCTACATTATGTCTATGATGTAAGCTTCCAACTATTACTGAACATTATGAAAATACAAATAAACCATACAATAAGAATATTCGTAAATTACAAACTTTTATTCTTCAAAAAAATACAAATCAAAATCAAAGATTAAAAGACATCGCTATAAATTGAATTGTTAAATCTTGTTAACATTTCATTAGTTGGGATGAAATTCAAATCCTAAATCTACTTTGTTTAATGGCAAAAAGATAGATTCAAAATTTGAAACGTTTGTTTCTAACGAGACATGATTAGGATGTACAATTCTTTTTAATAACGATAAGGCCAAGCCTTTCAATTCTGAAAGAATAAAAAAATGGTCAGCATTTTCTCGTTGAAACAGTAAGTTAACGTTATTGAGCTCCTGTAAAACTGGCTTTAAAAAAATAAAATACAACAAATTTGATTCGTCAGCATACATTTCATATAATATTCGTGCCATGTAGCAGTGCTCTTTATCTTTAGCTATGGCAAAATGAGTTTTAAGTTCAAGCCATTGCTCCAATAGAACTGTGATGGCATTTAATCTGGAGAGCCACCGGGTTGGAGCCAGCTGAACAAGTTGAGTGGGCTCTATTGAGATGGTATTAATGAGTGTATACACTTGCTTGTAAGCATCTCGTCTTAAACTAGAATGGTTAAACCAATTAAAAGATTCTTTTAGTAAAAAATCTATGCTTGAAGGAAGCTTTCGGCAAGCTGCTTCAGCACATAAGTTGAGGGAATGACATACGCATTTTATAAGTACTAAATTAGGACTTATTTCTCTCAGCTTTGTGAATAGGGAATGGTGTTTCCCACACATATTGCTTGCACCATCTACTCCTATTGCCAGTAAATTTTTTAAGGGGATGTCAAGATCATTCATAAAAATTTGTAATTTTTCGAACAGGGCATCAGCTGTTGTAGAAATCACTTCTACCATCCCTAAATACTGCGTAATTACTTTTTTCTTCGAAGGGCTATAATAACGCACTACAATGCATAACTGTTTGGTTGTTGAAATATCAGTAGATTCGTCAAGTAAGAGAGAATAATATTGATCTTTAAGATCTCTTTTTAGTTCCTCTAACATAGATGGTGAAATCACCTTTGTCAATAAACGGGAGCATTTAGTTCGATGCAAGTTGAAGTCGGATGTCAGATCACATGGAAAAGACGATTTAATTATTTCTCCCAGATGATCTACTGTTTGTATTGCTGAGTGACAGGCAACATGCACTGCAGCAATACATTCAGCTTTTTTACTTGAAATGGATTTCAAAGTTACTCCTAAAGAATAGATTAACAAAATGATCAGAATAAGAACAGATAAAACTAAACTTTTTTATATTTCGCCCATTTACCCATTATACTGTAGGAACAACCAACAATATTTGAATTAGGAAAATAACCACTAGTACTAATAACCACTTCTATTCCACTCCATCCGCATTATAAAATTAAATAAAAAATAATTACGTGCTAGCTTTTAGGCTATCGAAATTAAAAACAAAGAGAGAAGATAAACAGGGGAAAGTCTACTTACATTTGCGAAGTCTTCTAAAATTTGTGAAAGGTATCGATGGACTATTGACAGGACCACTGATGCTGCAGCACCTTGTTTATCAGCTCATATATACTCAATTGCGAATAAAGCACCAATGGGAGGCCAGCGCCAAATTTCGAAAACGGATTGGCTACTGCATCCAGTAAAAGAACAATGATGTGACCTAATCACGCCTCTGGTCTTCCATTGGTCTTCTCGTCTCGTCCTCGTTTTAATAATTGTCTAAAACCAGTTTTTTTTGTTATTTGACAATAATTTCGCCGAAAAATCGTCACAAAATTCACACAAAACAAATCGCCCAAAAATCGCGAATTTGAAATTTTAGTAGCCCAATTTAATCGCAATCGCAAATTGGAAATTTTAGTCGCAATTTGAACAAAAAAGTAGCCCAATTTGCGATAAATCGCCCAACCTGGCAACCCTGGACTGAACGTTCATCCACTCATCTTCCTTCATTGCGTAAGGGTCTTTATATAAATTCCTTCGCCAAGCAGTGGCGTAGCCATAACCCCCGCAACCCCCGCAATGGCGGGGGGGCGCATGACACTGGGTCCTTTTCACGTGTCGACAGATGGCGCCACTTGCGCATGCGCAATGTACGGGTTGGTTGGCAAAAAACGAAAAAAGTGCTGGGCGATTATCATTTTTTGATAATCGAACTTATGGTAATCGAATATAAGAATTACTCGATTAATAATCGATTTTATTATTTAAAAAATTTTTTTTTTTTTGGTATTGGCATGTTAGCTGGCAAATTAGCATTAAAATTACCAGTTTTGTCTATATTTACAAGATATTCGTTATAATGAGTTATCATTGCCCCAAAGTTATTTGGCATAATGAAACACCAATGAAAATAGTAATTTGGAGTAATTTTTAAGTATTACAAAGCAATATATGTGAATGGGCTGAATTTTTTTTAGCAAGTAAACCTTTCTTAGGGTATATAAAATATTTATTTTAATTTATTAAAAAATATTGTAGAACACATATTTAATTGACACGGAAAAGTTAGCTCATTTAATAAAAAAAAAAAAAAACGAAAAAATTTTATTCGTTTGTTGGTCAAGCATCAGCTTTTAACCAAACCGATTTTCGTTTTTTGTTTTTTTTTCTCCGCTTTTAGACACCAAAGAAAAGAAATAGCTAAAAGAAATGGCACTAATTGCAGCTTTTTCGCTAGCTGTATCAAACGTCTCTCTGAAATACCTTGTTCCACCAGCCACATCCATCCCATCGGAAAGATTGTTTTCCAAAGCCGGAGCAACAATTACAAAGAAAAGAAACAGTTTGGGTCCCAAATGTGTTGAAAAAGTACTTTTAATGTTTTCCGTGGGTTACGAAAAATTACTGGACGCTTAAAATTTATAATAAGGGAATACAGTGTGGAAATTTAACAAATAAAGTTGTACACTTTAAATGAGCTAACTTTTCCGTGTCAATTAAATATATGTGTTATACAATATTTTTTAATAAATTAAAATAAATATTTTATGTACCCTAAGAAAGGTTTACTTGCTAAAAAAATTCAGCCCATTCACATATATTGCTTTGTAATACTTAAAAATTACTCCAAATTACTATTTTTATTGGTGTTTCATTATGCCAAATAACTTTGGGGCAATGATAACTCATTATAACGAATATCTTGTAAATATAGACAAAACAGGTAATTTTAATGCTAATTTGCCAGCTAACATGCCAATACCAAAAAAAATAATTTTTTTTTAAATTAATAAAATCGATTATTAATCGAGTAATTCTTATATTCGATTACCGTAAGTTCGATTATCAAAAAATGATAATCGCCCAGCACTTTATTCGTTTTTTGCCAACCAACCCGTGCATTGCGCATGCGCAAGTGGCGTCACCTGTCGACACGTGAAAAGGCTAATTTGGGTCCTATTTGGGGGGACGCAACAGAAGTGGAAAAGGGCGTGTCGCGGGGGAGCGCGAACGACTCTTGCTACGCTACTGTCGCCAAGTTTAAGTTTTATATGTCTTCTTTCTGATGGATAATCTAATTGTTTCTCGTAATTAGACAACGCAAATTTATTGGTTGATGACCCTAAAAGTTGCATCCACTGATCTCTATAACAACAGTTGTTGCATTGGTGGTTGCACCTCAGCCACGGTGAGATCGGTGGTTGCACCTCAGCCACGGTTTGCCCCGCAATATGGCGGCTTGGGCAGCGTGACGTTACTGTGACGTCACGAGATTACGAGATTATAGAGCAGCTTCTTAAAAGCAGAGAACGTTGCACGGAAGCCAATTTTTGCGGATGAACACCTTTTTCTAAAAGCGTTTCACATAGGTGAAATGATGTTCGGCGTCCTTGCCACCAAGCCACTAAAACTAATCGGCTTTAAACCAGTAAAATTAATGCAATTCGAACTCGACTTCTTGCTTGAACTGATTAATTTCACTGGTTTATTATTTTGCAAAGCGGCCGAACATTATTCACCTAAGTTAAAACGCTCGATAAGTTAAAATGGTCCATTCCCATGTCGACGAATTTATTTTTAATAAATCTTTAGATCTCTTTTTACAATTTTTAAGACATCGACAATGTCTGTATCAATAATTTTCAATAAAATCAATGTATATTTTATTTTCATAACAATACTTGTAAAAATTATATTTAAAAATTATAACATAATTAATGCACCAGTAATGTATCGATTATATCGGAAAGCATTCATTGATTAGTGATTAGAAAAGCACTGCATTACAAAACACTATAATGTAAAAACTATAGTAATGGCGCATGTTATAATACAATTTATTTTTCGCACACCAGATGGATCATGCGGCATACTATAATGCAGTGTTCTCCCCACAAAATTTTATCAGGTGGGTGGAAAGATAAAATAGCCGGGCGTACAACATATTACAAACAACTAAAGCATTATGCAATGTTGTCAAGCTGCGCCGGCCGGTGATCAAAATCAGCCGGACGGCGTGCCTTTCAAACGGGCCTAGGGAGAACCCTGTAATGCAACAACTTAAATGTACATCAGACGATACACCGCATACTATAAGTGAGGGTAGACCGACTATTATAAAAGGGGTGCCGATATTTCTCTCTTGTTTTTCGAGTTTTATGCTTTCTTTTTCTTTATGAAAAGGCTTGATTTCTATTAAATCGGTGACACTTTACAACTCTGCAATTGAATTTTTTTCTCTTTTTTTCATGACTCAAAATTACTTTTCGTAATTTCTCACCGCATACTCTAGGAGCGCTGGCAATAATTTTATTCAATCGGGCACGGGCACTTTCTTATAGACAGACCTGACTGTTATGACTTTAGCTCCTATTATATAAGAGTAGGAGTTGTAGTAATATACAATTGATTAAAAATATATACTCTTTTTAATGGAAAATAGAATAACATAAAATGAAATAATAAAATCTAAATAAAAGTCACCCAAAGTGAAGAATTACAAATGAGGTGGAAGTCTTATACAGACTGATGTGGACAAAAAAAAAACAGGTGAAGAGGTCTTGTAGAGTATACAGGGTGTTTCTGAATTGAGTACAGATTTTTTGGGGAGATGATAGAAGAGGTCCTTAGAAGTGTTTTTTGTCATATGAACATGGGGTCCCCGCAGCTCCGTTTATTTACAATACTGCATTGAACAATGAAATGACACCGGAACGCAGTGTGCGTTGGTAGGCCTAGATTATTTTATTTTTAACAATTAACACAAGCAATCTACTGCAATAACTTTTAAAGTAATTGTTTGCAAAGAAATTTCAAGGTGCACGTGCTTGTTTGTTGGATTGGTCGTGGCGGACCAGTTGCTTGGCCACCGAGATCGCCAGATCTCACACCGATGGGGAAGCATAAAATCAATGGTGTACTCCGAACCCGTAGATACCGAAGAAGAATTGGCGGCTCGTGTTGTCGCGGCAGCAGGTGACATCAGCGACCGTGCAAATCAACTGTTTCCACGCGTACATCAATCCATCATAAGGCGTTGCGAATTGTGCTATGAAGCAAATGGCGGTCATTTTGAACAATTACTGTAAAAGTCATACAGTAGATTGCTTGTGTTAATTGTTAAAAATAAAATAATCTAGGCCTACCAACGCACACTGCGTCCCGGTGTCATTTGATTGTTCAATGCAGTATTGTAAGTAAACGGAGCTGCGGGGACCCCATGATGACAAAAAATACTTCTAAGGACCTCTTCTATCATCTCCCAAAAAATCTGTACTCAATTCAAAAACACCCTGTATATTCTTAATCAATTGTATATTAGCTCCTATTGTTTATCAGGTTATTCGAACGTTTTGGGAGATACCTGTAGAAGAGTAATCTTAGTCTTTACGGTATGTTATAGTGCAAAACTAATAATTATAACAAGAACGACAGTGAAATCACCCACCTCCAAAAAAAAATAATAATAAGATAAGAGGGGGGGGGGGAGAGTTTTTCAAAACACGCTTTTATAATGTTTTATTATTATATCTCTTCAAGCCGGCGTCAACAATTTGAAAAACTTGGTCGAAACAATTAAGCAATTCGTATAATAATCGTTCCTCCGACTTCTGGAGAGACGACTGAAATGAATTAGCGCCCTAGAACACGAACCAGTGAACCGATTTGAAAAGTATTTCCTTTAACATGCATTGTCATCGGTCCAGTGTATGTGTATCAAAGTTCAGCTCTCTAGCTTGTTGGGAAGTTGGTTTAATATTGGTTAAAAGATTTGACGGACACACAGACCTACAGAACAGCAAGTTGAATAAAAGCATATAATATAAAAAAAAAAAAACAAAAAAAAACATCAAAACAGATTAAACCCAAAATGGGGTTAATTTCAAAACATCCCATAAACTAGAATGAAAAACTTCGTATAACTATTAAGATCAATTTAATATCTACCAGTATAATAACTAAACAATTAATATCTATATAGTTAATTAATATTTATATAGTTAATTTAGCAATTTGACAACTATGAAGTCGATGATGCTTAATTCCAAATTTATTCATTATAAAAGAGCCCATTATTTTATTATTTAAAATTTATCAAGACGTTAAAATAAACGAAATAATTTCATTTTGAGAAATAGCCAAATTTTTTTTTTTTAGATATTTTAGATATCAGTGTTCCCTTCTGTTCAAAAAAAAAAAGAAAAGGCTAAGTCAGAAGCATCGCAAATTCTTAAGATGACGTCTTTCACGAGTGTTAACACTACACCTGTTTAGAGGAGATGGCATTCTAATTTAAAGAAATCACCGTTACAAATGTAATTCGCTACTCCTAGAAGAA
Organism: Rhysida immarginata; assembly: GCA_023313115.1. NCBI lineage: Eukaryota > Metazoa > Arthropoda > Chilopoda > Scolopendromorpha > Scolopendridae > Rhysida > Rhysida immarginata. The sequence goes on from JAHWFO010040017.1 coordinate 78,801, forward strand.
ACGTCATTCTTCCTTGCCAAACCGAGATCGATAAGGGGATTAGGAAAAATCTGATTTAGAATGTGTTTGCCTTCTTTACTGCATACATCGCAAAGCACTCTTCTTTATAAATATTCCATTTGCTTGTTAAGTACATGGAAACGCAAACGAGCAAAACGGGCATTCGTTGGCAAATTAAGGAAACATAATAAAGGAGGAGGCTTTACTTGAAACGTAATGACTGCGTTTCATTTGAAACTAGGTCAATGATTAATTTTCTTCTAATTGGCTCCCAAGGGAAACTGGTTCCAGAGCAAAAAATAGCCAAACGGAAGAAATGTTATCCAATGCATTATAGCAGAAACAAGTAACAATTTAATATGGTTGACATACCGTGAATAATAAGCGTAGCATATAAAATTTTCCTTAAGAAAAAAACAAAGTTTCAATTAATATTTTTTTTTATTTTGCTGTATACATAAGTTGTTTCATGTTTATTCGGAATGATTTTGAATAGCAGACAATTTACTGGATTGACAAACATTTTAGTTAATGATTGCAGGAATATACTATTATCTTAATGATTTTAAACAACACCAATTATTATTGCGACATTGCTATTACTTAAGTGCGGGGAAATGTTTATTTTAATCTAGAATTCAAACGTAAGGAACTACATGAGGATTATTTAATAAATGATAATTTAATAATAAAAATTATTAATAATAAAGTGGACATCATTCATTTTGAAATTACGGAACCGGGTGGCTTTCATTGGCTATTTATTTGAGGTTTAAATTTCAGTTGCACCTTGCTGTATATGATTGAGATTCTTATCCGCTTAAATTGATTTTAAGAAAATTAATTAAACCTAGCTAATTAATATCAATATCACATCAATGTCTTATCACAATAGAAACAACAATCACATGACAATAAATATAATTATAGTAAAATAATGAATAATTAATGTAATATAATTTAAATTAAAAGATGTTCAATATTAATAAATAACACTTGAAATTTCAAACTCATTTCTCTCTAGCTCGCCGGGAATTTATTTATTTTTCTTTTACGGTTCACATATTATAAAGACTTGGCTTTCAGGAATTACGTTTAATATTTAGTGGACACTACACTTAACATTCATTTTTTATACGATTTGGCATGCATAGACAGATACCCATCACGAAAAGACATCGATATTGGAATCTAGCAGCAGATGATAATTGTTCACATTGAGAAACATGTTTATCAGGAATGTGCACTATTACCAAGGGCATCGAATTCCAACACAGCTGTTACGTAGTCGATGACGGTGGGCACCGCCCATGAACTCTCCTGATCGGCATCGAGAAACGCGGCATGGCCTCCTCTCTCGGCGGTCGCCATCAAAAAGTGCGGGTAGAGTTTGGCCAATTCGTAAGGAACCAATTGAGGCTCATAGAAAGGGTCGTCTTTGGCATGTAGAGCAAGCAAAGGAACCGCTACTTCATCGACATCTCGCAGAGGAGAATTCCGTTCCCAGTAAGTGTCTATTTCCGGAAACCCGTTTGGTATGGCGAACATGTGCGTTTCAAGTTCGTTAAGATTCCAACAGCGTCGGAGCACAACATCGACGGGAATAACGGAACTCAGTGAGCCAGCGTGTCGGGCGAGCAGTTGTTTTAGTATCAGAATCGTGGAACACGTAAAAAAGAATCGCTGTAGGGAGGAACCTTTGTAGACCCGCTGGGCATCCCATATAGGTGATATAACAGCTGATGCAGCCAGGTGCGCTGAAGAACCGAATTCGCCAAGGTAAGCTAAAAGAAGCGATGCTCCTGTGCTGATGCCGACCGCAACGAGTCTAGCGCGAGGAAATCGATAGCGAAGAAAACGGATAACTTGCCTTAAATCAGCAGGATCTCCAAAAGCTTGTAGGCGAGTTGTTGTTAAAGGATTTCCGGCATGCCCTCGTCGTTGGAAGACAACAGGCCTCAGACCTTTTGCAAGAGCAGCGAGAGCGAAGGCCGACACATGGGCGCTTTCTTGATGTATTGCGGGAAGTAAGATGAGGACGGAGCTTGACGACGACAGATGATCCGTTCGCTCAGAGCCCAGCAGCCAGTCGAGTGACACTAGACCACGATCTTTCAATTGCAGATATTCCCGCTCAACGATCACGTGATTTGGAGGAGCGAGAAGCCAGACGAGGGTTTGCACGTGACCCGAACGAGCCCAAAGTGGAGGGCGGAAGCGACGGCGGAGGCGCGGCACACGTTCGAGTACAAAGCGAGTCAGCGTCGAGTCCGTGTAATGAAGCGCGGGAGGAGAATCCAAATCGGGCCACGCGGCTCGCACAAGTTCCCGCGTGAACCACAAAAACGATAGAAATGAGGCAATCCTACGAGAGAAGATCCAGGGATCCAGCCATTCCAAAACGATAACACTAAACACAATCGACGGGAGAATCAGAGCCGCCGCTATCATCACCAGATACATGAAGAGGAAACTCGGGCACCCGGCTAACACGCCTTCATCCGTACAAATCCCAGCCAATCAAGTAGATTATTGGAAATCATCGTCAACATGCAATACCGTTAAGTGTTCTCCGTCAGAGTAAAATCCATCTGAGCTTAAGAAATGACGTCACTGCAGCTGTCTTTCGGCGAATTTTTTTTTTATTCCTTTCCTTTTTTTTATTAATATTATTCGGAACCGCTATCCCTCTTATCCCATTTCACTCCATTGGGTTGTCGCCACAACGACTCAAGCCCTGTCATCGTGCTCTGGGAATGCTGGCATCTTTTCCTACTTCCCCTTTCACTGACATTAGACATCGCTCTCCGTCTCAATGAAGCCTCTGTGCGTTACGCACGTGCACTGCCTGACGAGCATCGAGCGTGCTCTCGTCTGTCACTCAACGCTCACTCGCTTTCCTCTAGCCTCTTTTGCGGCGCATTGTACAGAGGTGGATGATAGGGGTGGCACCCAACGGTGGGAGGAGGGGGGGGGAGGAGTTCGCGACGGGGTGTCATTGTGCCTCTTCATCCAATGAGCATGCGCCGATCGAACCATGGCTCGGATAAATCATGCCGTAGTGGGTTTCATTAGAAGAAATGAAGAAAATTAAAAAGAAATTTAAATAAAAAGGGGAACTAGCGCCAGAATTTTCATTAAATAATTAATGTTCCATTTAGCTTTAAAATCGATGGTGGCAAGGAAGTCAGTGTTTCCTTTTCTTTTTCCTCCCTCAATTTTTTCATCTTCACTTTTAATTTTGAATTAATGCTTTCTTGATGTAAGCAGTAAAAACAAAACTTAAAAAAATTCCTGTTTTAAAACATTTTTCAGTTTGTCACTTAACAAATATATCAACATGAATAAAAATTTAAGTAAATGAATCTTCACTTTTTTCAGCCAAAAATCGATTTAAATTCCCATAATTCCCCCCCCCCCCTCCCCCCGTTAGGAGCGATTTTATTTATTTATTTTTTTTTAATGTAAAAGAAAAAAGCAATTGAATTGACAGGACATATAAAAACCAACGAATAAAAAGGAAGAAAAATAAACGATTCTTATAACAAGACATCGATACACAAAATTATAATTATTTAGTAATTCAGACAGTTTCAATTTTTGTTTCTTTAATATTGCAATACAAATATTTAAATTATCGGAGCGTTTAAAAAACCTACAAATTAATATGTTTATATTTTTTTTTACTAAGAATAACTGATTTTTTGTAATTATTTTCTGCTTTCCCTCCTATTACTTCTGCACTGTCTATAAGAGAAAAAATTTATCTTCAGATCAACTCTGAAATTCAACTCAACCAGACCCTGGTTGGTAGTTTGCCTTTTGGGCTGAAAAATGCAAAACACACGCCAAGATTTACGTCCAAAATGTATCAAGATAATATTCCCGGATGTCAAGGCTACTGAAGTTACCCGACATTCGGCATCTCTTTTCTTCTCTTATCCACCTTTAAAGTTATTCAACATTATTTCCTGCAAAGGTGTTTCGTTTAACCTTCTTTATCAAGAAAATATTACGTAGTGGAAGTTGGGAGTTTTAATCATTTTTTGATGTGTGCCCCATTTATTTATTTCCTTGACTAATGAGAAGAAAAAGAAACTATATTATGTTATTAATTTGAAGACATCCTGCAAAATAATGAGAAGCAGTTACACAGAAATTTAAAAACCGTTAAAAAATTACATATAGCAATTCATAAGCGGTTTCAACTTTCTTGGTCTCATCACTTAATTGTTAAATCTCGTAGATTGAAAAGTGAATGCACTGAATACGTTTCAGGGGTGCAAGGGTATGATATTTGTATGCTTCCAGGTGATTCTAAATTATAAATAATTTCTGAAATGTTTAATTCTACACCCAAGTCCCGCTTTACACATGTAAAGTTTTTTAATTAAATTAATGTTAGCATATTTTTGATACAACTTTATACTTTTACTTAGTTAAAAGATAAATATTTTGAGTTGAAAAATGGAAAGTAAAATTATTCTAAAGTAAAGATGTGATATTTCCATTTAATAAAATGTACTTAAGTTCGATGAAAGTAAGCTTGGAACCTACTAAACAGTCATCTTAACACAATTTTCAACTAAAATGTAAGACTGTGTTATTATCGAATGTGAACATTTACTTAAATTTTTTTTTCTAGAAAAGCCTCCAACAAGAACTCATCGTGAGTTTTAACGTCCGAGTGGTCAAATTTTCTTTACATCTTATTACATGGAAAATATCATATCATTACTTTAGGATAAATATTTTGATAAACATTGTGTATCTATAGTTTAAGCGTAAACTTTTATTATATAGAGTGTTTTTTTATTTCAGCTAATTGAATAAATTATTTATTTTTATTTTTATTACATTATTGGTGTTGAGGAGTTATTGTGAATAATTTTTTTATAGGAACTATTCTATATTACATATTCTGATTTACATTAGCCTATATAATATCATATTTAGGCCTGGCCGAGAGGGCTAGGGCGTAGGCTTTGTAGTTTTTGAGTCCACCTGGTCGTGGGTTCGAATCCCGCCGTGGTGCATGGATGCTTGTTTGTGTTTGTCCCGGGCTGCGTACAGATATAACTTGGGTAAAATGCGCAAAATGACCTTAGTAGTTGACGCCAAAAATTCTAATAAACCAACCAATCATATTTAGGGTAAAATTTATAATACAGAAAAAATTCATTAAGGTGAAGAGTTAACAGGACAAGTTCTTTAAATGTAGAAGATCTACACTTTTACAATGCGTATATTCAAAAATATATTGCAATAAATTTGATCTAGTTTAAAAGTATATTTCGGGATTTCTTATTCTTCCTCTTTAGGAGCAATATTTTATGTTTTTCGGAAGGCTCCCTGGCGAGAAATGTTTTGTAATTTGATTCTGTTCATGAAATTTGTTTACGGAAAACCAAACAACTTACGGCTTATTTATTAGATAAAGTGTCATGCATTCAGGAATAAAATCTAAATATTAATATTAATCACAGAATGTTACTATTAATTCCGCACTTAATAAACAAACCACTTTTATATGTACTTATGTTAACTTTTCTTTCAAAATAATTTATAATATTATTATTAATTGACTTTGTAATAATTAGTGAAACGGGATAGTCTGGAACATATCCAAGACCGTCCGCCAACGCTTTTAAACTATCAAAGTTGCCTTACTGCAAAGAAATCTGCGCAAGAAAATTTGAAAGATAAATTTTAAAAAAATAATTAAAATTAAGAAAGTATGCAAACGTTGAATAAAGCAACAATTAAAAAACAAAGAGGAAATAAAAGTTTCGTTTAAAAGACAAAAACAAAAGTGGGTTTCTGAAATCTTAATTTTCATTGGAATTGTGAAAAAATGACTTCTAATAAATAATAACCTGAAACTCATTTAAGTTATAATTTCGTAACATAATAGCAAGAATGAAACAGATGTTCACATTTTTTCCTTAGTCTCCTCACATTTCAGCAAGAAAATTTTCCAAAATTTGCGACGGTCGTGCACCATAGATTAAAGGAGAATACCGTGATAAATAACACTGGACAACACGAAAATTGCCTCTGACATGAAATTAGTCGATCTTTACTAATTTTTAGGTGCTAAACAAGAAAATGACAATAAAAGTTGTTAATTGGCTCTAGTTTTTGAGATACGCAGATGGTCACGTTTAAACGACTTTCACATTGCTTATATTAGTCACCATTTTGCAGCGCTTTATTACAAAGTACAAATAGTGTCATGTTGCATCAGGCAGCCACAAACAACACTTCAGAAGGTATAGTACTATTGTCTGAAAGCTAACCCCTTCACTCATGCCTACTTGTAGCATACCCTTCCATTTTTTTATAACTGAACTTTGATGCCTTCACAATTCAATTACGCGTTAAGAGGTGGCGCCATAGCAAATATATGCCACTCACGTATGTCTTGTATTCAAGATAACGTAAGATAAAGTTTGTTACATGTCTCGTTTGCCTCTGATACATCAGTAGTGATGCCTCGTAAGTGCGTTAACAGTGCAGATAGCGTCTGTTACATCTGCGGGGAAGTGACGTTTGCAAGCCAGAAGAGGAAGATGACTCCAATTGTGAAAAAGGCTTACCAGCTCTATTTCGGATGCAAGATCGGGGATCAGGACAAAGACTGGGCCCCACACATAAGCTGCAGTACGTGTGCAAGAGATCTTCCAAGGTGGCTGAAAGGCAAGCAAGTGGCGATGCCGTTTGCCGTTCCTATGATTTGGAGAGAGCCAACAAATCACGCAAGTGACTGCTACTTTGGCTTGGTTCCACCTATTTCTGGAGGCCTCAATAAAAAAAAGAAACGGGTAATAGCATACACGAATGTACCATCTGCGTTACGACCAGTTCCGCACGGAGATGGACTTCCCGTTCCCGAGCCTCCTAAAGAATTTTCCATTGATTCTGACAGTGAGGAGGCGAACTAACGCCGGATTCTCCTCAGCCTTCGACGTCTAAAGATGATCCGTACGTCTTCCAAGGTGAGTCATCTGCGCCACACATTCTCGCTCAAGAAGATCTCAATGATCTTGTTCGCGATCTGGACCTGTCAAAGGCGAAAGCGGAGCTACTAGGATCAAGACTTCAAGAATGGAATCTTCTGCAGGAAAACGTCAGAGTGACTGCTTTTCGAACTCGTCATGAACACTTGGAGCCGTACTTCAAAAAGGACGGTCATATTGTGTTGTGCACCGACGTATATGGCCTGATGAATGCCCTCGGAATCAAACATGACTCGCAAGAATGGCGACTCTTAATAGACTCGTCGAAATTGAGCTTGAAAGCGGTGTTGTTGCACAATGGAAACTCTTTGCCGTCCATCCCGATTGGACACGCTGTGCACATGAAAGAAACGTACGAGAACTTAAAGCAGCTGTTGCACCATCTTCAGTACAGTAACTGCGGCTGGCACCTCTGTTGTGATTTAAAAGTAGTTGCACTGTTGATGGGACTGCAACTGGGATATACTAAACACTGTTGCTTTTTATGTGAATGGGACAGTCGAGCAAAGACTCTGCACTATGTGAGGAGAGAATGGCCTCAGAGGAAATCTCTGGAGGTCGGAGAGAAGAATGTGCAACACCCAGCAATGGCAGAACCTCACAAAATCATTTTACCGTCTTTGCACATCAAACTCGGTTTAATGAAAAACTTTGTAAAATCCATGGATCGGACTGGACCAGCTTTCGAGTACTTGGGTACCAAATTCCCTCGACTCAGCGAAGCGAAAATTAAAGAGGGCATTTTTGTAGGTCCTCAGATCCGCCAGCTATTCGCAGACGAGCAGTTCGACAGCCTGCTTCAGGGCGATGAGAAGATAGCTTGGGACGCGTTTCGTCTGGTGTCAACTAGCTTCCTCGGGAATGTCAGGGCAGACAACTACAAGTAACTGGTGGAGGGTCACGGGAGTCACTCCGAGTGACTCCCGTGAATAAGTGAACGCACCCCTAGACAGAAGGCCTGCGCACAGAAACGTCATACATTGTTACATCACACAAATTAACTTGTTATCGCATTTCTACCACGGTCTATAGATATTCATGGTCATCGAGCTTCGGCCATTTTCCATTGTTTCGAGAAGCTAAGGAAAACAGATCGCGCCAGGTGCCGCATAAATCGCACTATTCCCGACCGCAACCTGCGATAGAGATTTTCATTGAAACTGAATACGAAAGTAAAGTTTTTGTCTGCCGATAGGGTGGCGCTGTAGGCGCAGTTGGGCAGATTGTACATGCAGCGCCACTTTTCAATAGAGTTTCCTCCCTACCGGGAGCTAGAAACTTTAGCTTCATTTTAACAATGGAGCTCGATGACCATGAATATCTATAGACCGTGATTTCTACCAATACATTAGTCCTAAATTTGGCCGTCTGATAGTGATGTAACAATGTATACAGTATCTGTGCGCAGGCCTTCTGTCTAGGGGTGCGTTCACTTATTCACTTGGAGTCACTCCGAGTGACTCCCGTGACTCTGAGTCATTCGGATTCCGTTTCTTTATTTGCTCTGAGTCATTCGGAACCCGTTTCTTTATTTGCTCCGAGTCATTTGGTCTCCGTTTCTTTATTCGCTCGGAGTTAACTCCCTAGACCTCTAGCATCAGGGTTCGCTTGGAGTCTTTCGGAGTTTGTTTCTTTATTCGCTTGGAATGCGACTCGGGTTAACTCCCTTAACTCCTGCTTTCAAGTTGGAGTCATCGGAGTCAAAGAATTTAATGAGAAAGACGACGCAACAATGAAGATTGCCAACAAAGTTGCGACTTCAACGATAATTAATTTTGTTACAATGAGACATCGTTTGCGAGCGCGCTTGTTAGGAGCCGTAGCAACCACACAAACAAAAGAAGACTTTATTTCTTCAAGCTGGCGCATACGTTGTTTAACTATCAACATGGCCGCCTCTATCTTTCGAAAGTGCACGATCATAGCCTACCATAATTGGTTAGCCTTCCATTGTTGTAGGCTTGGCACGATACAAACGAAAATTTAGCTTAACTTGATCGAAAATTTGATTCAAGACAATTTCTTCAGCATAATTATTAATTTTTATATGCTCAATCTCAGTACCATCTTTACGCATGAGGTCACCCTAGCCTCTGTGATAATAAATTAAAATTACAATTATGACCAGAACTTCGTTTTTATAAAAATAATAAAAAATATGTTATCGTTTATTCCTGTTAATAAAAAATAACTTAATGTTAAAGGTTTCCCATAACCAAAAGGTTTTCTGATGCCTCCGGAGATTGCGAAGAGGGGGGAAAATATCTTGAATCGTTCACAAGCAGTGTTGCCAATTTAGCAGGGATGTATCCAATTTAAAAGCTCATTTTCATTATTTTGTGCATTTTACATTAATTTACGAAGTAGTATAATATGTTTATTTATTAATGAATGATTCTATACTCATTTATAAATGGAGAAGATAAAATAACAAATAATAAGACTAAATAATAACAAGTTCACCAACGAATAATGATGAGAGTTTTTGAAGAGAATTGAAGACTTGTAAATGCATGGTAGATGGTTGCTGTGCATTGTTTAATTTTTATAAAAAAATGTCCAGCAAAAGACAAGCGCATGAGAAAAAGGCTAAATTGGCAATACTGCACACAAATGATTATAACGATCAAAGTCTTTAATTGTTACGTCGTTGTGTTGACTCTGAGCCATGACGCTAGTATTTGATCACGTAATCACATAGACTCGGAGCATGACTCCGAACGAATAAGTGAACGCACCCTAGGAGGTGTTGCCATAGCGCAGTTCATCATGTGAAGTGCTGGTACAGAAAGTTCATAAATGACGTAACGGCACCATTTTTTAGACACTAAATTTTGAGTTTCAGACATTTTCGATAAGGAACTTTTTGCTTAGATTGACGCATGGAATCACACTATGTAATTATTATCCCTCATTTTGTGAACACCCTGTATATTTGTAATGAATGGTTGTACTCTAATTTTATTAATTTATTTCCTATGATAAATTAGAAATATATTTAATGTAGGGAATCATTAGGACACATTTACGTCTTCTTCCTCGTTATTTTTTATAGCTTCAGTGGTATTCCTTTTCTTCCGTAATCAAGAAAGGCTTAAATGAATGGCTTTAAGAGATGCAGAGTTTTGTATGTACAGATGAAACAAATAATGAGACTTTTGCGAAGTCATTAATACAATATGTAATTTTAATACAGAAGTAAAATATCACATGTAATTTTAAAAATCTCCTCTGGTATGTAATTTTTAAAATAAAAATTGTATACATTTTAAATTATACATTTGAGAAGATTTTAACATTTTATTCATTTTTTTTTTTTTTTTAAATTTTTAAATTTTCGAAGCTCTTTCTAGAATAATAATTTACAATTGTGTAATGTTTACCATTTAATAGACAGAACTATGCTATTATTCTACAATATCCTTCTATTTACATTTAAAGAATGTGTTAAAGAACAAAATAACGACCACCTACATCTTCGTTTAAGAATTTCGAGATGTATAAGAACTTTGAAATTTCTCATAAAACGAATTCTCACAAATTTAAAAGTGTATATCCATTATTTTATACATTTTCGTTCAAAACCAGAATCATTAATTTAGGTGAGGCAATAACTATTAATTTTAAAATATTGCGTCTTGTAGCATTTACCAGATATTGAGAATGTAAAGACTCGACTGATTATATGGAAATTCCTGTGATTTTTGCTAATAACAAACAACTCATAGATTCCCCATTACAGCATAGCTACGGTAAGTTTCAAAATTAAACATTACCTGGATGCTTTCCAAGAAAATTGTAGCTAAGAAAAACTGTTACTTAATAGAATGGAACTCATAAGTGAGCGGAATTGAAGTAGCTTCAATTATTTTAGGTTTAATTTTCCGCTGCTTTCTAACACCTGAAGCAAAATGAAAATCGATTGACTCTCTCAATTCCCTGTTACATGTCGTCGGATTAGGTCATGTCGCAAATTTCCCTAACTCTCGCTGCTATAAATAGGATCATTTTCCTGTCATTATCTTCGTAATACCTAGGGCGGATACATGGCAAAGAACTTATTTTAATAAGCATTAAATTACAGAATGAGCTACAATTTCACAAATGAACCTATTTCACAAGTCTAATTTACGTTGTTATTGAAATATTATTTTTATCAATGTTTTCGGGTTCATATGAATGTCATAAATTTTTGTCTAGCTCTTTAGAACTTTTTATATCAATCGTACTATAGTTTATAAATATCATGTGGGCATTTTATTTATTTTTATTAAAAAGTTTCATTTTTAAAATATAAGACAATTTTTTTTCCGAAAAAAAGAGTATATGCTATTTTGCTTTTATTTTTAATAAATTCATAAATGTAAATTTTTTAAGTGATAAATTTAAAAGTTACTAAATAAAGATGTGCTAAACAAACTTCGTCCCCAAAACAGATTTTTAATCCGGAGAAGCACGTATCCTTGAATTAATGGGATTCCGAGGAGGCGGAATAAAATTTAGACACTCATCCAAAGAAAACTGAGATAAAATTGCTTAAAGCTGGAAAAGTTGGCCTTAAAATTAGGATGTACTACCCTACAATAATGGAACGGACAGTACATAGTTACGGTAAAAGTGATATTTTATTTTATATCTTGTTGGACCTCTACGTGCTGAAATTAGGTCGGCGATCGTTTTTTCAAGGTTCCCACAAACAGCTTCCGGTATTTGCGTCAATTCTTGCTGCAAGAATGTAACCATGTCAGCAGTGAATTAGACGTGGCTTCCTGCCCCTCACTCGACGCTCCAACTCGTCCCATAAATGTTCGATTGGTGGCTTGATTGGTGGTCGATCAGGGCCTTGTGCAGGCCACGGAGGCGATGACATTCATGTCTGTGTGGTACTACCTGACGAAAGCCAAAGTAAGACATGGTGCATTCTCGTCCTGAAACTAACTCTCCTCGTGACCAAAAAATCCCACAACCTAGGAAGCATCCGAGTGTTCAAAATGTTCTTATGGGCTTCAGTTCAAATTGCCTTCAGGGCCTAAGCCGTGCAATAAAAACCTTAACAAACTTCACGGTTGAAACGATGGACTCACTGTTATTCGCCATAATCAAACTGATTTGTCACTCCACAAATTATTTTCCATTCTTCCAAATCCAATGTCGGCATACCTAACGCCACTAGAGTCTGGCGGCCTTGTTGTGCATGAATTCCGAGTGCATGCAGTTCTTTCCGCAAAGTGTTTTAATGCTTACTGATTCCTGTTGCCTATTAGAACTTCTTATTGATAACGTGGTGTGGTTTCTTGAGGTTTTATGAACTTCGCGCTTCAATGCCTGTCGGTCGCATTCAGTGAGTTTGGGGATCGTCCCACGTGGAGCGTGCATGTTCCGATGCCGGTAGTGTTCCATTTCTTCACGATATTATCAGCAGTTGGATCTGGCGGTGATAAATTTCCCGAAATTTTAAATATACAATACCCTTAATATGGCATCCGATTATTACTCCTCTCTCAAAGATGCAAAGTTCCCTTCGTTTAGCCTTTCTCCACTTACGACAACGTTACACGAACAAATTACCATAAAATCACATCAGATGTTAAAGTACGAGCATGGGTTCCAACGCGCAAGTCACATTTCATGTATATTAGAAGGTCCGTTCTACTGTTGTAGGTTAGTGCATCTTTACGCATTCTTGGATCAGTGGATGGAATAAAGGTCTTCAGAATCAATTGGATCAGTGGATGGAATACAAAAGGAATTTTGTTAATAACTAGCAATACCACTGTAAAAGGTTTAATAAAGGATATTTAATAATAAATTAAGTAATCTTAAGCAAACATTACATAGAGAATATCCATATCATTCATAATCATTATAGCATACATAATAACCATGACAAATGACAAAAAAAGTACAACACCTTTCAAATTTATTGAATACTTTGTTACATACTATTCAAAGTTAAGAACAATCCAAGTCATATGACTCATAACAAATCCAACAGTGATAATAATCGTCACTCATCACTGCCCAGATTGTGCACCTTTAGTCATGCTAACCATCAAGCCGCTAGAAGTAATCAAGCAATATAAAGAAGAATGTTCCAATAAATTATATCAATACAGATACAGAGGAACAGAGCTAAGATACACTGAGATCCACAATAGGAACATGCCTGGCAAAGACCAGCTATCCTACAACTTATATTTTGTAGAAATGGAGAAACCTTAGTGAACTAGTCATAGAAATTCACCAAGAAAAGGAAAATTCTCTATCAAACATATTGTTTCATCAGATCCAAGACAACAGCAAAAGAACTACTTAAGATCAAAGCTTAACTGGGAACCCAACCAATGAAAAGGTCCCTTAATAGGCCCATATACAATCAACATATACCACGTTACCTGTGTGTTTTAATGTTTGCCATATACATGTAACTTAATCACAAGTGACTGATGAGTTAAACATCAAAGCTTCAACATCACAAAATTATTTAATTCATAGTTTCAATTTTCTCAAAAAAAAACAAATTATTATTTTCCCTTCTTATTTTCTGCTTTGAGCGAACTTTTGTTTCAAAAAAAAATAACAGTTAATTTACTTACTTAATAAAATTTCATTTATTAAGATATTAACTCGTCCTAATTTGTCCTCCATACTTATTAATCATTTTCAATTGCTTCCACTGAACTCTATACGTGACAAATAAGCAACAGTCAAAATATTTTTTTTCATGAATTTTTAATTGGGTAAGATAAAGGGTTAATCAATATCTTTTTGATGTTTCCTGGATGTGCACTTAATATTTTCTTTACGAATTATTATAAACATTTTTTAATGTCTTTGTTATGATTGTCTAAAAACAGAACCTTTTCACCAAGAAGTCACCCACACAAATACGATCGTCGCTCCGACTTCTTCTGTCTATCCAGTTTAAAGATTATGAAAAAGAAAATACAGGATGATAATAAAATACCGTAGTATATTATTACATTGTAAATTATAATTTAGGAACTTAAATCTAACATAACGAAACAGTAAAACAAATGTAAAGAAACCGAAAAATGAAAAAATAGCAATGCCATTCGGCGGATTGAACACAAATGCCACCTATCCATATCATCATTCCCTATTATGCTTTTTATAGCTGCGTTCGTATTCAATTGGCACATTATTACTTCTAGCCACTGTAGTACACCATTGCACTAGAGCATTAGATGTAGACAATCGACAATCGAGCACTGGAGTGAAGAATCAATTGCGAGTGGTACTGAAGCAGAGCTCCCAAACTCACTCTTCACATGTATAGACCAGGGGAATTACACTGAGGTAGGTGAGAAGCCTGAAAAAACCCCGAAGGTCCTCCTCAAGATGATTGAAGAATATTCCCCTCATTCTGGGGATAAAAAGGTTGATTGAAGATTGTCATAGAAAGGGGGAGGGGAGCCAGAGGCGAACTAGGCTATCCAAAAATCGGGGAAGATAACATTCCTGACATCGTCGAAGTTAATTTCCAGGACTTGGCAGGGCAAGCGATGTTTTAAGCGTTTCCTGTAGTCAGAAGGGTTGTGAATTACAGACACCAACGATTCCTGTGATTAAGCATCTTCGGGAGCATAGTCGTTATCGTATCCTGTACAAACTTGCCAATATGCGTCATCCCTAGATCCTCATGGACGACATTATTGTTGGCTACTCTACGATCAAGTTGTACAATTGCTCTCAGAGTAATATTTTGGAATGTCTGCAGCTCCTTCCACCTTGTTTTGCACACAGAAGTCCAAGCTGGCATACCAAGAAGCAAGATCGTGAGGATGATCATTTTGTAGATGAGCAGCTTGTTATCAATGTCAAGAGCACTGTTACGACCAAGCAACGCGATCAGACTGAATTTGACCCTCTTTGCCTTATTCAGCGCCTAGGAAACATATAGAGAGTAGGAAACATTAGATGTAGAGAGTAGCGACATCCTTTTATACCGCCAATCCTCGTCTTTCATTGGTTCAAGGGCAGTCACGAGGCCCATGACAGCCATTGTTGTGGCAAAAGCAATTACGCTCACCATTCATTTAGCTTATTTTGCCATGCAATCACTGCTGTACTTTAGTAGAATTCTGCCCCCTTACTGTATTCTGTACAGCACCGGTGCCCCTCCCCCCTCGCTACATGCTCTGAATGCAATATACATCTATTCATCTATTTCAGTTCCATGCTCGTTTTTTATTTTAAGATTTTTTTATGAATGCCGAGGTCTTACGAGATTTTATTAAATATAAAATTTTTCTGTCTAAACAAAACGACGTTGAACCTGCACATTTATTAAGTGCGGAAGAAGAAGTAAAATAAATAAATAAATAAATAATAATAATAATAATAATAATAATAATAATAATAACAATGTAGCAACAGCGGGGAGAGAGCTGACAGCCAGAATCAGCTGAGATAGCGAACCCCCGTGTTGTCCCCCTACGGGCAAGAGCCCAAAACGGGGTTAATGAGATAAGTATCAACTAAAATAGGAAAACACACTTAATTAATAGAAGAAAATCATAAATCTAAAGTGAAATAAAAAACATAAATACGAAGAAGGACAAAAAAAACCAAAAAAACAAAGAAAATAATAATAAAAAAGTAACAGGAAAATACTAATAATATAATTTAAAACGAAGATTTTCAGTAGAATTTAAATTAAAATGATTGAAATATTTATTAAAATTAGCAATAAGCTTATATATCGGATCAATATCCGCAAGAATAGATCTCCAAATATAAGGTTGTTTAATATAGAAACCTGTTCTTTTAGCCAAAAGGGCCGTAGGAGTAAAAACAAAATAAGAGTAAAAATCGTTTAAACGCCCAAGTAAAAATCCTGTAGTATATTACATAAATTCTTCCGTAAAATTACGCCTAAATCAAATTTAGCCTCTATTTCTTTAAACAAGGTTGGGGTAAAAGAGCGACCAAATTTAAACCTTAAGAATTTTATGAAGGCTTAAAGTTTTCTATTCAAAGTAATAAATTTTTGCGTCTCACCACCGTACCAGATTAATGCTGCAAACAGGACCTTCGGAATAACAATCATTTTAAATAAACGTACAAATGTTTCATAGTTCTTAAAGAAACAGGTCAATCTTTTTAAAAGACCAATCCTTCTAGCAATATCTTTATAAATAGCCTCCACATGTTCACCAAAGGAGCAGTTATCGGAGAAAACCACACCTAAATCAGTAATCTTAGATTTCCTTGTAATCATCTGTCCATTAATATTATACCTAAAAAGAAACGGAGTCACCTTTCTGTGAAATGATACAGTAGAGGATTTTCCGGGATTAAGGATAAGACCGTTATTTCTAGACCAGATCAAGATCTGTCCAAGGCAATTTGAAGACGCTTACAGTCCTCAATGGAGGAAACCTCCGTGAACAATTTAACATCATCTGCATATAACAAGAGTTCAACATTCCCACCGCTGATAGTCTTGACAATGTCGGCGATGAAAACGTTGAATAATAGAGGGCCAAGAGAAGAACCCTGTGGAACTCCTTGTTCAATGGAATTACACAAATTATTAGCACGATTAAGATGTAAACGAAAGCAGCGATCAGATAAAAAAGAGGAGAGCCAATTAAAAGCTCTGCCCGATAAACCGATAAGCTTTAATTTTCTCAATAATAAAGAGATATTCACAGAGTCGAACGCTTTGGAGAAATCGAGGTATATTACGTCGACCTGTCTCCGAGCGTCGACATGACGGAGCATATAATGCGAGAAGAAAGCCAAATTCGTCTCGACAGAACGTTTGCTGCGGAAACCATGTAGTTCATTCGGAAAAGCTTTTTCAAACTTAATAGCCAGTTGGTTCGAAACTATATTTTCCAAGATTTTAGCAAAAAAGTTAATCAGTGTGATAGATCTGAAACCTCCAGATCTACCAGCAGCATCTTTTTTTGGAATCGGAACGACAAGCACCCTCTTCCAATTTGTCGGGTAAGAGCCGGTGCTTATAGAATATCTAAAAAGGTGACCGAGTGGTTTAATTAAAGCTGAAAAGCACCCCTTAAAAACATAATCAGGTATATCTTCAATAATCATGGCTTTAGAAGCAGAACACCTACGTGTATTAGCAATCTCGAGGATTGCACAATCCGTGGGTAAAACAAAGTCAATACTTTCGCCGATTTCAGCCCAACATGCACGAACGGCATCCTCATCGAAGGACGAGTTGATTGAGAAAATATTTTCTTCTCTAAAGTTATCAATAAGAGTTTTAATTTCAGAATCTGCTAAGTCTACGATGCCAAAATGTTTCTTTTTCAGTAACTTAGTCGCAGATTTCCAAAAAAGACTAGAGTTAGCAACCATATCTTTTTCTAAGGAACAGTAAAAATTCTCTTGATCGGCCATCCAGGCTAATTTGAATTTTTTTCTGATCTCGGTATAATTGTTATATGTATCTCGACTATTATATTTTTTAACTTCTTTATGGAGCCTCTGCTTTTCCCTCCACAAGAGCATTGTACTCGGAGACATCTGAATAGGAGGATAAAATCTGAGGGCTCTAGTTACATAAGTCAAGGAATGAAACCGGGGAACGCATTGGAGAATGACCGATCTGATTTTAGTGATCAGAACATCCCAGATTAAATTAACATCCTGAAGTTCGAAGAGGTTATCCCAATTGGATTCAGCTAGAAGTTTATAAATCATGGGAAAGTTCGCCCTTTTGAAGTCGAAGATAGAATTACGATACCGGCGAACCGGCTTAGCCATATAATCCTTTAAAGAAAGTATAAATGGAGGATGGTATTTATCAATGGGTACCACAGGATCATTGTCCTCAACAATCATATCTTCCGTAGAGAAAACTTTATCAAGAGTGTCGGATCTAAAGTTAAGAACTTTATTACAGTTAATCAGATTGAACTCCGACATAAGGTTGATGGTGTTAACTAATCTCTGCTTAGCCAAAAAGGATGAGGAAGTATAAAATGAGGTATCATAATAGTTGAAATCTCCTAGTAAAATAAACTTATTATTAGTACGGTGAAGAGCATAGGAAATCTCCTCGAGAGACTGCTCGATTTCAGTGGTCAAAACAGAAGGAGGAACGTAGATCACTATCAGCGAAAGAGACAAACTGGAGTTACGCCCATTCGCTAGCTCCCCCTTTACTCCAATAGCGTCAATATATCGCCAGGAAAGTTCAAGCCGCATTTCCTTTGCGGTAATGTGAGGAGGAATCGCAATCAACACCCCCCCTCCCAAACGGCCATCAGATCTATCTTTCCTAAAAATCCGAAAGCCATTTCCAAACAACATAGAATTCGATATCGATTCATCAGCCCATGTTTCAGTGAAACAGAAAATAGTGTCTCTATGTAAGTCAGTATACGCAAGAACCTCTATAGTTTTTGTTCGAATGCCACGCACATTTTGATATTTAAGTATTACTTCCATTGTCTATTAAAGAAGATTCATTCGTATCCTCCGAATTGCGATTTAAGGTATCCTCGAGCAACGAGAAGAAGCTTTCTATAAAAAGGCTTTAATAATACTCCAGAAGGCCAAAGTGAAGCATCAAATAATTTTACATAATCAGATTCCGAAAGGGAGATAACAAATGACAAATATGTGTCAAAAAGAGTTTTAAGTTGATGTACAGTAATCGAAACTCTATTTCCAAGCGCAGAGTTAATTACGCCATTCATATCTTCAATCGAAGTTGATGGATCCAATCTTGAAACAAACAATTTCTTATTTACAACAGCATTATTTCTAGTAGCCGCCCGTAAAGAACCAGTAAAACTTACATTATTTCCTACTAACATTATTCTGTTCTTTTTATTCTTAACATTATTAGAGGCGGTCTCCGGAGTTGAGGATGAACTATTCTGCATATGCAAAATTTCAGCATGTTTATAATTATTTTCAACGAAATCAGAAGCTTCAACGTTCTTCATAGCAGACTTAGTGGCATTCTTGACACTATCGGCAAACCGAGTTTTTTAAAGGAAGAATTAGGTACGTACTTCGTTTTGAATTAGGCCTAACAAAGAATCTTATTCAAATTATTAATTATTTGTAGATTTTGTTCTTGAATTTTCAACAGCAACGGAATGAATTCATCCATTAACAACGTAATTTTTGTAGATATATCTTTAGAATTAAATGAACAACAACACTTATCTTTTGTTGGCGAGCTCTCAACAGTCTTCCCATTCCCATCGCATAGAGTGGAAGTAGCGGAGGCAGCCGTGGCGGAGCAAGATTCACACTTCCATTTAAATAATAAATCCCGTGAAGGTTCATCATCAAGACACAATAAATGGAATAAATTATTGCAAAAGCCCTGACATGAGACAAAAGCTTGTTTGCCATAAATGGGCTTTTTGCAGATAAAACAAGGACTTTTTGCTCCTTGTTTGCCATTTTTTTTATTAGTCATAAGCACGGAGCAAAGTTACTAGCAATCTACACCTGCAGCCGCCTAGCGGATAATCATTATAATAATAATAATAATAATAATAATAATAATAATAAAAGGATGAAGAAAACTGTATTGTGTGTATTGTGTTTGACAAAGGTGACAAAAATTTAGAAACGTGTATAAAAATATTAATTTAACAAACAATATCCACATTAATATACTCGAAAACCAGTCTTTGTATTATTTAGCAGGCTGAATAATAAGAGTACCTCAGGTAAATAAAAGATACAGGAATCTGACAACAGTGATTCATCGGCTGGAATTAAATCTTTAAAAAAATTACGGAATTGAATTCATATATTAATTTTGAAACAAAGGGTAAAAATTGTCTGTTTGTTATTGTTTCTGAAATTGTCTTCAAATTAATTTACGAACTTGAAAAATGAATAAGAGTGCATGAAGATATCTGGTGAAAGAAGTATACAAGGCACCGCAAACAATATTTCTTAATTATCCCATTGCTCCGTTTACCCGAATTGTCATAACGTTTATGAGAAAATTATAAATGTTTATTTTTTGAAAAATTTTTCTTCTTAATCCGGAAAAAATTTCATAAATATAGTGGCATGAGAAGTGCTGTCCATAAATTATAATTTTTAATAAAAATTTTAAGCAACTAAGTTATTATTCCATTTAATTTGTACTATCACTTTTTCCTTCTTTATATCTGTGAAAAAAAATCTACAAACGAGATTTAATTATTCTATAATTCAGTATTAATGAAATTAATTCATATTTAAAAAAAGAATAATTGAATTAATTTAATAATTGTGATATTTTAATTATTTCCATAAGGGAAAAATTAGCAACTAAATAGATGGAATGTATTGTTTTTTTAGATTGATATGTCTAGTGTTAATAGCGATAATATCTAACTTTATTCTATTATAACGCTAGGCATATCAGTCTACAAAACAATACATTCCATCTCTCTAGTTTTAATTTTTAGTTGCTAATTTTTCCCTTATGGAAATCGTTAAAATATCACAATTAGACATAACTCTATTTTCAATTCTATAACTTATGTATTAAGTTAATAAATTTATCTGGCATTGAGATGCTTTTTGTATTTATTTCTGTCCTATACAAACTATAATTCGCGTCGGTATATCATGGATTTCCTATAGCGCAGCATTAGGAAGATTGCTTTTTGCCACAACAATGGCGCCGAGGCAGGAGTTGTCGCTACTCTCTACATCTAGTGCTCTACATTGCACGAATTTGCAGGCCACCATCTGTTGTGGGATTGAAGAACTAATTGAGCTTGGTAATATACAGGGTGTTCCAAAATGTTTTAGATAACTTTTGATCAGTATATAAAAAAAACTATTTCAGATAGAGAAAAATGGTTTTCAACAAATTGTTTATCAACTCAAAAAGTTTTTTTGATGCAACATTATAACGCTAGGTATCGCCGCACCTTCCTTCCTGTGACGGTTTCCGGAAAATGGCGACTAGCGTAGAGAAAGCACTATGTGTGGCCTAGTTTATTAATCTGAATCTGGAACACAAACTCAAAGGAATTTTAGGAGACAGTATGGAAAGACCCCACCAACTCGAAACCAAATTGGGAAATGGCATGAACAGTTCATGACCACTGGAAGTGTTCAACCAAGGAAATCACCAGGTCGACCAAGCACTAGCAACGAGACTGTGAATCGTGTTTGGCAGGCTTTTCAACATAGCCCTCGTAAGTCGATCAGATCAGCAGCCAGACAGCTCCAGATTCCTGGAACAACTGTTCACTGTGGTTTACACAAACGTCTTAAACTTTATGCCTATAAAGTTAAACTTGTGCAAGCTTTGAAACCAAGTGATAAACCACAACGTCGAGCATATGCTGAAGAAATCGGTCGAGATATTCTAAATCGGCGGATGCTTTGGTTGCAGTGCGGAAACAAATTACAACGTTTGAAGAAGATGACGGAAAAGTGAGTAAGTTAGGGAAGGTTGACTCTTTCCATGATTTACAGATGGAACTTTTGCGTTCTATTTCGGATCAGAATCACTTGTTAGTGGAAACGATGAATGTTATGAGGGGATTACTTGAAAAGTTTGTCCCCCAAAAATCAATTCGTAACCCTAAAGAGCTTAGAATGTGCGAGGAGCCATTGAGAAAATCAGTTTCTATTGCATCGAAACTGGAGCGAACGCCATCTAGTGATAATGGACAAGAATGGGTAGGTTTTTCACAATTAAATTCGATACAGTAATGTGAAGGTGAATTAACTGAAGGAATTATAAAGGATATACCATTGAATACTGAAGTGGGTGTTATTGATGTAGATAAGGATGGTTATTTATGTGAGAAAGAAAATAACGAATTCCACAGGGATAACCTATCACAGATAATTCTCTCCGGTGAGAATGAAATAGAGGGACATGGTGTGTGGAATGACGTGGTGTCAAAACGGAAGGGAAAAGGTATAGGGCGGAAATCTCATGATAAATTGAATGCTCAGGATAAAGGAAATGTGAAGGAAAATAAAGTTAATAAGAAGGTTGGTGAAGTAGTGTTGTGGATGGAAGTAGTTGAAAATGGGAAAAATCTACTAACTTTACGGAAAAATGATCATCAGAAAAAGTAAGAAAGTGGGGATAGGGGCCCTTCCTTGAATATACAAAAAAAGCAACCAACAAAAGTGGGTGCTAAAAACTTTGGTCATGAAAATAATGAATTTATTAGGAAGACACCCTTAAGATTTTGTTTGGTGAATATAGATGATTTAGTTGAAACTGTTAAGTAAATTTTTAACAGATTGTGGTTTACCGATTATGAAATATTATAGATGGGTAAAAAAAGATGGGATCAAAGTATATTTATGTTGAACTAGAAAGGGGCGATAACATTGATTGATAATCATATTGTTCATTTGATAATTAAATTTTTTTATTTATCTCTAGATCCTCTTCATATCTTACTTATCTGATCACTAACTGGCTAATCATCCCTCTTTAATAATTTTCTTATTCATTGTTGTTTACGTTAATTTTATTGAATTTTCCGTAAATATCTTTTGACAGTTAAGAGAATGTCATTCGTTTATTCGTAATTTAATTTGCTATTAATAATCTAAATAGTCCAAAGAGAGAACCCGGGAATTTTGTTTAAGAAACGAAATTTTTGGGTGTGATCGTGTCGAGTTATCAATTGCATCACTCGACGACACTTATCACATAACCAAAGGACTACAGATCTATGCAGAAACCCTCCATGAACTGACCATTCTGGATTCACATTCCACCAAGGACCCAGTTTTTCCTCTTGTTTAGATCTTTTTCTGGATGATAATGAGTTTGCTGATGCCCCCAGAACTAAGGAAATTTTCCCATGCTCCTTCTCAGATTACAGTACCATCGTGTTATCCTGGCAGCCTCCAGCACCCACATCATTTTCAGGGAACGTCACAGGACCACCTCGTCGCTGTTCATGAATGTGTCTCTACTGGACAATGAGACCTACATGGGGATCTATAATTCAATTCCTAGAACACCATCTCCACGGATTGCCTCCAACTGTATTATCTTCACGGCTGCATCTGAAATCGAAGATCTGACGATTATTCTAAAAGATTGGGATTAATGAGACCAGAAAACGCTGCCGACACCTTCTTAATGCTGCAAGAGAACTTGAGACTCCTCTAAAATTCCGCGCAACGTAAGGAGTTTGCTGACGATATATGTCAGGCGAAAAACGAAATCAATGCCCTGATGATTCGCAAAGTGGCGGGTGCAGCCCTCAGAGTTAAACTCGCCTGTGCCATTGACATCTGCCATATGTCATCAGCAGCTTTTGCAGAAGAGCGCCGTTGTGCCACCGCCAAGCAATGCCATCACCCGGTGATTGACAGTGTGACAAAACCCACATTTATAAATAAAACCTTATAGAAAGCAATAATCCTTAATACTTGTCACATAGTAAGGAAATTTCTACACTCAGACATTAATACTTCCATAAACGTAATTTTCCGGTCTTTGCATTTGGTCACCAAGGATCAAATTCAGATGCAAAAAGAGATGAAAGTCGCTAGGTAAACGCGGCCAAAGTTCAACAACGATGATGGGGTAAATGAAGCTGTCACTACGTGGTTGACATCACAGGCGGCAGCTTTTTATGAAGAGGGATACAAAAACTCGTTACTCCGCTATGATAAGTGCCTTGAAAGTTGTAGCAGCTGTGTAGTAAAATAGTTCAAGTTGTAGAGATTTTTTTCAAAAAATTTTTTTTTCTGAGTATGGTATTTGCTTTTCTTTTACTACCAAATCGGAATTTACATTCTGGACGTACCTCGTAAATAAGCAAGCTGATTGATATCTAACGAGGAAAAAGATAAGTCAATAATGTCAGCCCTCTCTCAGTCGTTCCACGTAACACAAACTTTCTATTCAACTCGCAGAAGTTATCTTTTTCTTTTAAGACGTGAGCACATGCTTAGTGAGTCAAGTAACGTCAAATTCTGTATAAGGAAACAAACGTTGGTCTCTAATTGGATCTATGTAAGGACATTGAATCTATATAACTGAAATTAGCTCAGCTGAATTTATAGAGAACCGAAAATAAGCCTTAGTAAAAGGATCATTTAAAAGAATCTAGAATTTGTTCCCATGTTTTATTGAAGAAAATAATTTATGTGCAATTTTAATGTTGTGACACTGACTAGTGTGGTTCACTGGGCCGGCAAGGTGTCCGAATGACAAAAATCTGGGCATATACATTCAAATCAACTGCTAGTAGAACCCGGGCTCATGCCCAGTGCTTGCTGGCTCATTTTTTGCTAGCGCTAAAATGAATTTGCGGCGGGCCTTAAACTTTAAATATTAAACTAGATGGATCCCGTCAATATTTGGCAGTAAACAACCCATCTTATTATTAATTTCCATCTCTATAATCAAAAAATAAATAAATAAAAAATCGTCAGAGCAACAAATAGAATAAAAACTTGTAAACATTCCAAGGAGGAGCTTTTGCGGTGAAGCAAAAATACATTCAAATGGAAAAGCGTTCTAAATTTTGCCTGCTAAATTCTTTTTTTTTCTGGAGGATTTTAATATCATCATTTTTTAATATCATCATTGTATAAGGAAATCTTCGTCAATGTCAGCATTTCCGCCTATAAAATTTTCCGTCTTGTGTACTGTGCCCGCGCCACGAGAAGGCGGCTGCGTTTCCAAAATCTCTTACATAGCGCGTTAGCTACCTTGGCCAATTCATTTTTCTATAGGGTAGAAGTAGTTATGCTGGAGAAATCACATCAATATCAAAGTCGTCAGTAGAATCCAAAATATTTCTCCAAGCAGGCCGTCGTCTTCTTTTACCTGGAGATGTTATTTCTCCTTTTGATCTTCCTTCTTTTCTAATTCGTTCAACTGTCCTTTCGCTGATTCCAAGCGTGACTGCAGCTCGTATCGACGATTTAGTAACAGGGATGGCTTCTAATTTATTTTTCGCAACATCATCAAAATATGAAATGACGTTCAGAGCAACCTTCCTTCCTTCAGAATGTAACGTTTTCCCTTTTACCATTTTTGCACGAATTTCCATATACAAAAATAACTTTTTCCAAGCCCTGTGTAACTTTGCAGTGTAGTACTCCTACCCTTTAGCAAAATGGATTGGCCAAGGCAGCTAGCGCGCAATGTGAGAGATTTTGGAAACGCAGCCACCTTCTCGTGGCGCGGGCACAGTATATGGCGTTTGCATTTATTCTGTGTGATGTCTTCTATGAACGTTTTCAAGTACCATCCATCGCACCATTTAGCCCTTTCCATCAAGGACACTTTATATCATGAAGAATTTCATCCTAGAAGACGCTTTTTGTAAAAAATATCACCCGGCTTGTTTTAAATTGTATGTATTCTTACCTTTATTGCAATCTTCAGGCTACAGACTTTAGCCTTTTAAATGTAAGCTTACTTTATGTTTTTAAATTCGTGTGTTTGATTGGCATAGTTTATTGCCATAGTATTGTTTAAATTGACAGTGGGGGGATTTATAAATTTTGGAAAATTTAAAAAAATTCTAAATTAGATATTAGATATTCATTTTTTTGAATGGTTACATTTAAGTCAGGGGGTTGGCGAGCTGTTTTTTTTTTGGTTACATCTAATTTCGATCGTGTGTGAGATATCGACATTTGTCTATTTTCTTGTAGTTGTTAAAGCAAATAAATAAAACACTTGAGAGTGCAGATCACTTTTATTCTGCATACTGACAGAACATCACTACAAAACGAAACTAAAATGATACAAGGAATAAGAATAAGAAGAAAGTAACAAATCAATGTCGAGCAAGCCCCTCAAAATGGTTGCCCCCAGCTCCAATGCACTGGTTACATCTTCGGACAACTGAGCTGGTATTGCCACAATTATGCTGCCGCAATTATGCGTTACCAGCAGCACGCCCATAGTAAAAATGAATGTCCGCATATTCTTCAATTGTGAAAACAAACGGCATAATGTACTTTGACGTTGTGTTGCACATTATGAGGAACTGCTCAAATCAACCGCCAAGTCAATAAAATACCTTTCACACATGTTACAAGTACGACGACTCCTCTTCCTGTTTGGCATATGCAAAACAAGAAGAGTACATTTAAGAATAAGTAGATAAACTTAGGTTTTTTCTAGGAAAAGACTCTAAATAAAAGAAAATAGACAAACATCTATATCTCACACACGATCGAAACTAGATGTAATGTTTATAGGACATTTTTTGTCCCATTTGAACCATGCCATGTTAAACAATTATGCTGGATATGTTTGGGTCACCCTGTATAGCGGACTGGTTTGTTGTTATTTTCACTTTTGTTTCTCACTGGTGAAGAAGACAGAGAGCTCCGAAATGTACGGTACATTTGAGATTTTATTTTATAAAATTCATTTATATGGAATAGTGGTTTCTTTTTCTTCGTTTCTTGTTATCCTAATGTCCACAGTTTTGGCTGTTTACATATTTTATTCGTATCCACTGTTTAAAGGGCAACTGACATCAAAATTTGACATATACATTTTTTGTATTAAATTACAGAGGGCAGTGAAAAAATAAATTCTTCACAAATAGTTTTCAAATATCACTATTATTTTAATAGTTGTTTAATTTTAAAGGATCAACGCCCACTATGTCGGCACTCTTGACCATCTGACGTCATTGGCGATCAGCCCACTATCGCACACACAGATTAGTATTAGTCAGTTTCTTTTCACCGCTATTCATCGCCTCGCTGTGCCTGAATTTTACCATTTTTTGGCAGCAATAATAAAAGCAAGAACAAAAGATGATAAAATAAGGAAAATGTGCATCTACCTTGTCTATATTGATCCTTTGAAATCGTAGGACGGGAGCGGGGAGGGGGATAAATTTAACTTCGCGATATAATCGTTTTTATATTTAATTATATTTCATTTTGAAAAATAACATACACTTTTGGTAATCGCTTATAATTAAACGATATTTATTTTGATAATCCATTTTTTCCCGTATATTTTATTCTATTTTAGGCAATTTTTTTTGGTTGAAACTACCTCCATTATAATAATGACTCTCGATAGACAAATAACGATCCAAATGTTATATAAAAGGGAAAACTATGACAGATTTAGATGTCGAAGATGCTTGCTCTCTTTTTTTTCGCAAGCATTTATATGTGACTAGGTGATATGCCCGGCGTTGCTCGGTCTGTTTGTTTGATGAAACTTTAATGTCGTATCCCTTGCGCCATCTCTTGAGGAAACAAACATAAACCAAAATAATTTACCCCCACCCCCTCCCTTTGGAGACATATAAACCTTACTCTGAACCTAACGAACATATGGTGCGAATATGAGCTCAATCGGATAAATGGTTCAAGAGTTTTTAGAACATTTACAGACGCACCCTGAACCTGAATTTTTATAAATGAAGATATCAAAACTTTCTTTATTTGTATAATTAGTAAATTTATTAATTAGAAAACGTTTGTAATGAACTTTGTTCTGATGCAAAAATAGTTCTCTCATATATATATATATCAGTGTTGTCTTAAATATTGAATAAGAGGCTAATAAGATTTTGTGTGATGCAATTATATTTCTCATGAACAATACAATCTAAATTAAATCTCCGTGCATTCTAATCCATAATACCGCGATGATAGGAAATGTGAACGAATAGTATTAAAAACAACGCATTTAAACATAATTTTATATTGTTTCTTTTTTTAATCTAAACAATTAAAAACAGGGTTGGCGAAGTAAATTAATTCTTTTATCCTCTTTTTGAACGTACGTGTAAAATGATTTTTTTTTCACTTTTTTCTTCTTCTGTGGATTGTGAACTGATTGAATGAGCAGTTTCGGGATGAATACGCTTGTTCATTCATGACGTTCTCTTTCACTTTTATGGTGGAGTGAAACGTACGTGCCTCATCGCCCAAGACGAGCGTTGTCGATTTTATAGTCGATGCTCAAAGGCGCCCCAGAAACTGCGATAGCTAATCGTATGTGCGGCCTCATAGCATTTTTGCAGTCATCAGGGAAAGGCGTGTACTACGCATGTGACTCAACTTTGCTGCGCGGCTCAGCCGACTATTATACGTATGCAGCCAGCTTCCTTCAAATCGTAGCTGCTTAGCGTGGCTTTTCTTTACATAAACAATGTAAATTAGAATTAAAACGTTAAATAAAGTCTCCATAACGCTCGTTATTGCGTGTTGCAACTCCGAGATCTCTAATTTTTTTTCAAATTTTTTTTTTTTTAATTTCATCATCGGTTCATACCGATAGGGTTAAATATTAGTTGCAAATTCAACTTTTCAATGTGATCAAATTCAACCATTTTCGGGTCGAAAAATGCTTTTATTGTATAGGAATAACGAAAATTTAAAAAATATGAAAAGTGTTGTAACGTTCTAATCTAACCTAACCTAACCTAGAATAGATTTAGCGAAAAAAAAATTTTCATGTCACTTGCCCTTTAATAAGTGATGTTAACGAAAGGTCGGGAGAACTCTTTTCCAAAAAGTCATCTATTTATTTTAAAGACTAAAGAATAAAAAATGGAAAAAAGTGTTCGTTTTCAATGGCCAAACAGAAAAAAAAAGACATAAAACTAAAGCCTGAAGGCAACACGGTAAAGGTGCGTTCCCATAGCTCGCTTTTTGCGTGAAGCTTGAAGCTTTAAGCGTTTTGCGTGTGATTTTTCAAGATGAAGCTATCCTAAACAACAAGCTCATATGCGCTAGTTATATGAAGCGAGAGGATTTTCAAGCAACTTGCTGCTTGGAAATGATCAAGGTCTGTGAAATGATCAAGGTCTGTGAAATATAAGTAGATAACCTCCTCAAATGGGTGCATATTAATGAGGTGGGCGTGGCCCTTTTCCAGCCAATCAGCGTGCAGCATTCGCTTCACGTGACCCCCCACCACCCCCTACCCCTTCCTGCACAGGCGTTCAACCAATCTGCGTGCAGATTGCGCCTCACGTGACCCACCACCTCCCTCCCCGGTTTTGGGCGTTGGCCTTTTAATTGGGTGTTGGCCATTTAATTTGGGCGTTGGCCTTTAATTGGGCGTTGGCCTTTATTTGGGCGTTGGTCTTTATTTGGGCGTTGGCCTTTATTTGGGTGTGTCCTGAAATAAAATTAATTTTATAATCCTCTGATATACCCCTGGTGCTGGTGCTGGTGCTTGGCACTAGCACCAGGGTGGAAGATCAGAGGGGTCCTGATGCTCTCAGCAAAATCCACTTAGGTGGTTCTGTCTTACAAGTGTACACCGGTTGATTCGCTTAAATACCATTGATTCCGGCTAGGGGGTTCGGTACTGGCGCACCTCGATTTTGATTACCTAATTACTAATTTACTATTGTTTCTCGGGTAACCAAATTTTTTCCAAGCTATTTTCACAGTTTTTCTAAATTAAACGACTGCTGTTTCAAGTTGTATTGTTTTGTTTTTTTAATTTTCGACTAAGGACTACATTGTTTCAATGGATTGGTGTGCAGCTGAGTAGGGACTAATGCTGTCTAAAAGGGTGGCGACTGTACTCTCATATACCTGTTATAAATAATAAATAAATACAGAGGTGTTCTTTACATACCTTAATTTAAATTTTGGTCATGGATGATGCATTTTCTAACCCCGCTAATGCTGCCGGTTTTGGTGGTGTGAAAGGTTTAGCTAAATAAACAAATCATTCTGACAAAGAGACACGTGAATGGTTAAGGGGCGTGAGAGCTTATACGCTACATAAACCGGTGCGTCATCATTACCCACGTAATCGCATGCGTGTATATGCCCCATTTGAACAATTTCAAGTGGACTTGGTTGATCTAACCAGTCTGTCAAAACAGAACGAAGGTTATAAATTTCTACTTACCTGCATCGATGTTTTCTCGCGCTGTGCGTGGGTCATTCCTCTAAAAGGGAAGAGGGGGCTCGAACTTCAGAAAGCCTTCCAAAAAATTTTCACACTCAGCAGTGTTCCTGTAAAAGTGAACAGCGATAAAGGGAAGGAGTTTTTAAACAAGCATGTTCAAGATTATTTTAAAGCACTCAACATCGATTTCTTCACAACAGAATCAGATTTGAAAGCTGTTACGATCGAACGATTCAACCGTACGTTAAAAACGAGGATGTTTAAGTTTTTTACATTTACCAACAAACACAGATACATCGATGTCTTACCTGATCTCGTGTTAAGCTACAACCACCGCAATCACAGAGCCTTGGGTAAGGCGCCAGCTGATATCAATGAACGAAATGCCCCAGCTCTATGGTTGAAACAACAGAGTTATTATACAGCTGCACAACAAACAAATCCAAGGTTGGAAGTCTGCGATTACGTACGTATTTCGAAAGTGAAAAACATATTTGATAAAGGGTATCTTCCAAACTGGACCGAGGAGGTGTTTGAGGTTTCAAAAATCATTTATAGAAAACCGGTTGTGTATAAAATTAAAGATTACGATGGCAGCGAGATCTCAGGTGTATTCTACGACCAGGAGTTACAAAAGGTGAAAAAACCTGCAGTTTTTAACATTGAACAGATTATTCGCTGGCGCACGAGGCGTGGTGTTCGCGAAGCTTTTGTGAAATGGCAAGGTTACCCGGCCAGCATGAACAGCTGGGTACGAGAAATAGATCTTTTAAATGCTTGACAAGAGGCGATTGACAGCAGTTGGGTCCGAGTACAGCCATCATGTATGAAGACACGGATTTTTATGTTACGTTACCATCAAACACACCTACGGACGAACAAATTCATACCAATACAACAGCTCATTTTATCACAAGACTGCCGAGGACGCTACGTTTCCAAGGGCGATGGGAGGTTGGTTTATCGGAAACACATTTCGCAGCCCTCTTCAAGAACATTACGACGGTAAACAACACTTTCGAAATAGGTTTCAAGGCTGATCACATAGATGAACAACGATTTCAGCATTGTTTCACCAGTAAGAATTCCGACATTCCAGTCTTTCCTAATCAAAGTTGAATTGGTGTTACAAGCCTATTTGAAAGATGTTCTCATTTACCATAACCCTTCTTTAGACCAAAACGTCATCATGAGTTTGCCTCTGAATGTCGGGATTCACTTTAACACGCCCGAATTCTGTAAGTTGTTCAATGTTTCGCCAAACATTTTCTACGAGGACCGTTTCTCTCTAACTCCGGATTACAACCGGTCGTTTAAGTGGGTGTCCGATTTTTCTGTTACGTTAAGGTATCCCAAGTCGGCACCTCTATATCAAAAAATTGTTGAATTTAAGAGTACCAAACTGCAAAATAGGGTAGCCGCAATTGATTTTCTAAAAGATAGTTTTAAAGCGGCGGGCGTCGAGACCAAGGTTGTTAATGATCTTGTATTGTTTACGGGGTCCTCAACACAGTTCATCGAATTCCCAGCAGATGTCAACATTGGGATTATACCTGGTAGGTTTCTGAACAAGAAATTGAAAACGCCTATTACTATGCCCTTAAACGACACAAAGGACGGATTTATCAGCTGTGTTATTTTTGATCCACCTGACACTCCAGAACAGTGCATCTTAAAAATTCCCGAAGGGTATTATGATAGTCGTAGCGATGTTGTTGAGGCGCTCGTTAAGTTGATTCCATTGAAAGAACAGGCTTTTTACAAAATCAATCTCACACCTAACAAATGTTTTCATTTCAAATGCACAGAAGGCCGCTATATTAGTTTTAGCGAGGGTTTGTGTTACACATTGGGTTTACAAGCTGAACTTGCTGACCTAGAACTCGTTATCGGTGAGGGTTCAATCCCAATAGATCTTACACGTGGCATACATGGTTATTATCTGTATACAGACATCATACAGCCGCAGGTCGTGGGTAACACATT
>JAHWFO010040018.1:0-55925 GCA_023313115.1 Rhysida immarginata
GGAAGGCAAGTGGCAGATCATGCGGTCATCTATTTTTACCCCTTTATCTGCACTTTTTACCTCTTCCCAAGTTTTTTAATCAAGAAAATTGATTTTCTCGAACGTAATATGTATAAAATGTACAAAACCTGGTAACATCTTTCCTTTTTCATCATTTCCGAACGTATGTTATATAACATGCCATATGTTGCCATCGTTCTAAGGACCAAGTGACTGCCACCCCCGAAAATCCGACCCCCCTGGAACAATTGGGCCTAAACTTCATAGTACTGTAGATCTTGCCTAGAGGAATCTGGATACTGTGAATCTGGGTACACAGTTAAGACATTATAAAACCAATACATAGCTCCATTCTTCGGCTAGTTAATAATATAGATTATGAGCCCTTGGGCAATCGTGCGTCGACAAAGCGATTTCACGTGCGCGCGCCGATGTCAGTAATGCTTAAAAGATGAACAAAGTAAAAATGTATTCCTTCTTGACAAATCGATTGTTATATGACATGACATTATCTTTGTATTCTTTAAACTCACTGCTTTAGCACACGTGAATTCGACTTGAAGGGGTCCACGTAAAATTCTGAAAAATTGATACGGTCGAGCTAAGAGTTTGATGGTCATATCTCTGAAAACAGAATTTAAAAAAGTTAATAAGTTTTCAAGTTATCGTGCAAACGGCGAACGGACGGCCGGCCGGATAAACGTACAGACCAAGGGCGCATTCTTATAAGTAGCTTTTATGCTAAAGCTCCTAATAACGTTTCGGTTAAGCTTATATAAAGTCAAAAATATAAAGTTAAAAAGTTAGATTTGTCAAAAAAACGTCAGAATGTTCATCTTGTAAATCGACCCTGGTCTAATTTACACTATGTACATAAAGTACAAATTACATAACACGCCAACAATTCTAAAATCAAAAATGTCGATTAACCTTCAAAATCTTTCCATCTAAAACTGTGCCTATTAACAAGTACATAGATCCCTTTAACCCATCCCAGATGCATACAGGCACTGACACTTATAGTTACATACACGATTACTATTTTACCTCAAAGTAACTTCAGACCGTACCAAAAGAGAAGATTGGATATATTTTCACCAATACTCAAGCAATACGAGGTCTGCTCAAAAAATACGTAGACTGTTTGAATTGCGCGGGCCCTGTTGGTCCCAATCAAAATCGCTTGGTGTCGCCATCTTCTGACAGATCCGCTGATTACAAGGCAGTTTTTTGATTGCAAATATCAGTATTGGTTGATTAGCTACGCGGTTGTGTGTGAAGTGTGTTTTTTTTTCGTTTGGCGGATTTTTAGAATGAGTGACTTGAACGAGCAAAGAGTTGCTGTGAAATTTTGTGTTAAACTCGGAAAAACTGCCACTGGACGAGTGGAAAAGGCCAGAAATGTGGACGAGAGGTGACTGGTTGTTTCATCACGACAACGCTCCAGCCCATTCAGCCCTCAGAACTCGAGAGTTTTTGGCCAAACACTCGATCACTGTTCTTCCTCACCCACCCTACTCACCTGACCTCGCTCCTTGTGACTTCTTCTTGTTTCCCAAACTCAAAAGACCTTTGAAATATTATCTAAATCGGTTCATTGGCAAGTGCACAAATGGTACCTCTATTTTCCCGCCTAGCAATTTTCAATGGGAAGATATATTGAGTAATATATCAAACAAATCGTAATGGCGAGATAGAAGCGGATATAAATTACTATTTTCGCCAATTAATAAATATGGTTCCGGGAATGAACCAT
The DNA here is from genome assembly GCA_023313115.1 of Rhysida immarginata. Classification (NCBI taxonomy): domain Eukaryota; kingdom Metazoa; phylum Arthropoda; class Chilopoda; order Scolopendromorpha; family Scolopendridae; genus Rhysida; species Rhysida immarginata. The sequence continues at coordinate 1,757 of JAHWFO010040018.1, forward strand.
TTTGAAAATGATTGAAATCGAAACAATGACAGTGCTCTAATAGCAACCTTATGACACCCTCAAAAATTTTCAGTGCTAACATATGGCATGTAATATATCAAACGGCTTGGAATGAGGTGTCATGAAGGAATATAACCTAAAATTAATGATAGTCCAAATTGGTTTCAAGGAACCTGGTTTAGTGGAACCATTAAGGTTCATTGGAACTATCAATGCTAAAATATAGCATATAATATATATAACGACTTGGAATGAGTTGTAATGAATGAATATAACGTAAATTAATGATAGTCCAAATTGGTTTCAAGAAACCAGGTTTAGTGGAACCATTATGGTTCATTGGAACTTTCAATGCTAAAATATAGTATGTAATATGTCAAACGACTTGGAATGAGGTGTCATGAATGAATATAACGTAAATTAATAATAGTCCAAATTGGTTTCAAGGAACATAGTATAGTGGAACACTTATGGTTCATGGGAACTTGCAATGCTAAAATATGCCATGTAATATATCATACAACGTGGAATGATGTGTCATGAATGAATATAACGTAATATTAATGATAGTCTAAATTATTTCAAAGGTACATGGTTTAATGGTTTCATTATGGTCCATTAGAAACTTCCAATGTTAACATAGGGCGGTTTAAAAATATAGTTCCGCGAATGGTTTAGTTTAACCTTTCGGTACATGGTTATGTCATTCCTTAATGGTTTATATTCACTCATGGCATGTTGTTAATAGTTGTTGGATATATTACATGCCATATTTTAGCATTGACCGTTCCAACGGTAATAAATGGTATCATATTGTACCATTAGGGCACTTGCTACGTAACCATTTCCCATTATCATTATTTAGTCGTTATATTCACTTATGACACGTCGTTACGAGTTGTTTATTATATATTACATGCCATATCTTAGCATTGAAATTTCCAACAAGTACCATATTGTATCATATAATACCATTAGGGTACGTGCTACGTAACCAATTCCCACTTTCTTTATTTACTCGTTATATTCACTTATGACACGTCGTTACGAGTTGTTTAATATATTACATGCCCTACCTTAGCATTGAAACGGTAACTTAACCACTTTACCACTATCATTATTTACGCGTTATATTCATTCATGATGCATCCTTACACGTACACGTGTCACTAGACCAATATCTGCTGTCACTAGTTGCTCTTATATATTCGTTCATGAGACGTCATGACGATTTATTTTATATATTACATGCCATATCTGGTTAGAGGAAATTTTTAAGGGGGTATCTTAATGTTACCATTAGAGCACGTATCTACAGTATTCCGGCTATCTCACGTTCGTACTTGTTGGTGCTCTGTCCCATATTAATGGATTGGTGAAAACAGAGTGTGAACAAGTTAATTCGTTTTCAAGTTATCGTAATAAATAATAAGCTCCCTACGAATAATAAAATTCTTTTGATTTAGAGTCCGTTCTGCCCTTTCATTAATCGTCATCCTGCACGCGCATCATCTCATTAACGTTTAGAGCACGTGCAAAGCCGAACCTATATGATCGTTACGCGTTTTCCCCAATGCAAGGATAATTCGTGTCTTCCAGCATTTCAATGCATGCACTCTTTCTATTGCAACGCAATGTATTGTGGGAATTGTGTCTACAGACGGACGGACTGCTGGACAAAAATCTACCAATTCTTCGTGACAGTTTATATATTTTAAAAGTTAATACCAGAAAATGTACCAGAAAATAAAGTTGATAAAACTTAGGAACTTAACTGCTACATTTTTTTTTTAAAAGCAGATTTCGCTATTTTTTAAAATTCCGATTGACCGGTTTATTAGGCTATAAATTTTTCACGTCAGAAGGGGAATTTCATGTCCTCTTGTTTATGTCATTATGTCATTCAGCTTGAGATTCCAATATTTGTAAAATATTGATTTGATTCTATTTAACATTCCATTAAGTTTAGGTTAGTATCACTAAATGAGCCGAGATAACAGGTGATTTTTTATGAAAAGCTAATGTTAGATATTTGTCATTTTCTCGGAGACTGGAAACGAAATGAACTGCTGTAATATCAAAATAGTGGTACTTTCTAAAAGTCTGAACAAACTTTTCAAAAGACTAGAATATCATTTTAAAGTAAAATTTATACATGTCCAGCGAGAAGCAATTATGGTTAATTGAACGGGAAATTTCAAAAAATAATAAATAAAATGTTTTGAGAACTGAAAAAATTACGTTCTCATAAAAAATTTTATATTTACTTTACCTATAAGTTAGAAATTTAAATTCTTTAAAACGAAAAAAAATGCTTAATTTTCTGACAAAACAAAGAGTTAATCGAATCACCTTAAATTAACAGAGAACTTTTTTTTATCTGAAAAAATTAATTTAATATTCTTTCCAAGAACAAATAAAACATAAACTTTTTGATTTCGTAAAAAGAATAGTTTAATAAAGGGTCTAACTAAATATCCATTTTGAAACTTACCTTTGTTTGTCAAGGAATTTAATTTCTTAATGCAAATATTACAAATGCGAAGTTTCGAAACTTCAATGCCATTATGAAATCAAGAAATTTAATTCATTTCTCCATGTCAGATGTAAATGACGCTTTATGTCTAAACCTTTTGTGGTTTCACAGCTACATGTTTAAACTGTAAACTCTTTTTTTTCCAGAAACATATCTTTCGCCTATGTAATTTATGAATTTTATCCTTAAAACGAAACATAAACCTATAACACACAATTAGAACCAATTGTCCGAGAAACTTTTATTTTCAGTTTTTACGCATGTATCAGACTTATATTAAATTTTAACGCCAGTAATGTTTGGAAAGTTTTTTGAGAAATCAAGGAGCACAATTATGATTTATCGGACACCTCCGCACCAAAATTACTTGGAAAAAAACTATTGTCACGTGGATAAAGCAGCGAGAGACAAGAGACAGAACTTTAAGAATGCAAAAGAACGATTCTTTTATTCTGGTAGAACAGTTAATACAGTGGAAGCAAATAATTAAATAAGTTGTCCTGATCCGGCGAACCTCACCCGATAAGGAAAGTAAACACGTGGAATAACTAGGGCGAACTGCGACTCGCGAATCGCTTTCTTGACCAGTAATTTAGAGCGAACCGTTATTGATTGTTAAGAAAATGACTAACTAAATTCTTTAAATTGATATTAATTTTTATTGTTGAAACAATTTCATTTTAAATTGCGTAATTTGGCAAGTTCTTCACGCCTAACCTTCCACGATGCATGGTTGTTGATATCAGTCAACCGCGGCTTTGCAAATGCCGGTTCGATCAATAATCCGTTGATAGTCTTCACTCGTGAAAATGCCACGTACGACAAGCCAAGTTCAAATTCTGAATCACCAATGTCTATGACTGCTTTATCAACAGTGATTCCTTGTGCTTTGTGTCTGGTGATTGCATAGGCTAACTTAAGCGGAAATTGCTTACGCGTACAAGATACTCCTCCTTTTTTGAAGCCAACGGCGATCGGTAAAATGGGAACTGCTTCATTGGTTAATGTTGGTCCAGTAGAGGTTGCGAATTTGACGAGAATGCACATCGGCAGTTCATTCAAGTGGTTTCGAGTTTCAGTTGGCGAGTAGACAATGTCAACAACCACACCAAAAAGATATTGTGATTACGCTGTGAACTTCGAAATTTGGCCTTAAAAATCGAATGTGCAGAGCAAAATTTGCGAAGGGCTTCGCCGTATTTTGTATGTCAAAAATTCTATTTGCACGCGCAATGTTTGTTTACGTTTTTCTCAATGCATTCCTATGGGAACAATTGAAGGGTGATTATTCCTCGATGGTAGGTCGGATTTGAAAAATTTTTTTTTCTTGACCACTACCATGGTCATGCGCATGCACGTGCAAATTTTCATTGTTGTGACTATTACGTGTCAAAAGTTTTATGCGGTCATCGAATTACACTTGTCGACTGTTAACAGAGCTTCGCTTACGCTTCGCTCTAAAAAAACAGGTCATAAAAGTTCTAAGAACTCGATAAAATGGTCTCAAAAATCGATGGTGCAGAAAAAAATTTGCGAAGGGCTTCGCCATATTTTCTATGTTGAAAAATCTATTAGCGCGTGCAATTGTTTGTTTACATTTTTTTCAATGCATTTCAATGGGAACAGCTAAATGGTGATTATTCCTCGATGGCTGAACCGATTTTTAAAATTTTTATTTAGTGACCATCAGGATGGTCATGTCCAGCTGTGTGCAAAATTTCATTTGTCTATGTTCTCTGGTTCAAAAGTTTTATGCGCACAAAGAATTTTGATTTTCGCCTGATAACAGAGCTTCGCTAACGCTTCGCTCTAATTAGTTTTGACGTACTCTGTCAGCGACAAAGATGACGAATCGTTGACGAATTTCCGTAACGATGGAGAGGCTACCCTGCGAAGCTTGGTGGTGTAACGAGGTAGGCAGATATGTTGCACTGTTTCGACGGAGCCAAATGAAACACACAAAATCAAACACTGCACAAACTGAAGGTACAACTTAACCTAATAACATTCACATCATTCGAACACGCTATATGTGAACAATGATTTAGGACTTCACTTTTCTCTGGTTCGTTGCACCGTATCAAATAAGTCGAAGCACCACTAATTTAAGAAATAGGCTATTCACACGTAGGTAACCACTTAATTCACTCACAAAAAGAAACAATCGACGCTCTATATTCTAAACACTTATTGCGTGTCGTCGAAATTAGATCCTCTTGGACACAAAAGAAGCAAAAAAAAACATAAAGGGCACTGACTAATAAACACTTGTCGACTCCGAGGACACAAAATAAAGAAAACTTGTCGCAACGAAGAATATTGGAGAATTTCTTCCAATCGACCTCTTCGTACCTGTGAAAACTGGTCTCGCTCCCTCTCGAATTTTTTAGGGCCGCGTTGACTTCGCTGGTCGCTCTGCTTGCCGGCCGTCGTCACAGCCTTCCAATTGTCGCTGCCTCCGGTGCGTAGTTTATTCGCTGCCGTATCTACCTTTTTCCTTGTCGCATTCTCTTTGCGGCGTAGCTCTTTTCTTCGCAATAGGTCTCTTGGTCTATTTCCTCCATTAGCTACATTCACATCGGGCTCCACGGAGTTTTCTGCCGAAATCCTCCATTCAGGTTTCTCTCTTTTTTTCCTTCTCCAAACACGTAAACTCTTCGGGATGACCCCATCAGCGTGACGCGTTCTCTTTACGTCACCGGTGCTAGCATCCTTTAAGGTTCACTCATACTGATGTTATCCACGTGACAACTATTAACATAGACATTAAAACATGACTTATTCCTATCTAATTTCAACACTCTTGTCCAAAAGTTAAACAAAACTGTATAATTAATAACATTTAAAGATTCAGATCCAGAAAAACGACAAACGGTGATATTGTAACATCCTCAAAAATTTTTTATTGCGCGCGCAAAAATTTTTGTCGTTACAATTTCTTGGAAACGATATTTTCTATAAGTCATGACGATGCCTTGTAGAGAATGAACTTTCATTTTTAGTAAGAGATACCCCGCGATTCAGAGGTGTTGCGTACTTTGAAGTCGTTGTCCTACGATCTGTAGAGAAAAGTGAAATTAAGAAATAAAAAGAAAATGGTTAAGAAAAAAATTCCGAAAATATACTGATAATAACAGAAAAGCATGTATTGTTGAGACGAATTAAATAGGTTAATATAAGAGATTGTTTCTCTGTGTAACAATTGACACGTGAACGAGAGACTTGGAAGAAATGTTTGTGTGAAATATTTTTTTTCTCCCCTGGAAGGAAAAGGAGGCAGAAGGATAGAATGGCGTCGGACAAGAAGAAAGACGTTTTCTTGCATATATGGTCGTCCTGAACGTAGGGAGACAAAGACCAAAGAATTTGCTGGTCCATTATGACCTCAAGTAAACGCAGAATAACTCGTAACTGACGAGGGTTAAATAGTTTTAACTACAAAAGTAAAATAAATAATAAAAAAACGAAGCTTTTGGGGCAAACCTAAATCCATGAATTTTAGTCCTTTGGCACGTTATCGAACAAATTCAACCGTATTTCGATCAGCGAATCCATGAAACAAGGCTAAGAAATCTTAGGTATTTATTCGGTGGTCCTGCCTAATACTAACCATATTAATACGTTCCTTGAGTATATATATCCCCCCCCCCCCCCGTCGACAGACCTCTTTTAAGACCTAGTTATCGGACAGACGATTAATTTATAACCTTGCAATCAAAGAATTCGAAGAAGTATCTGAACTTGGTAGCTAATTAAACACATAAAAATAAGGATAGACTTTAAAAGAAACGTTAACGACAACGCAAAAGATATCACAAAACTTTGATATAAAGCACTTACCTGGAACGTAGATGAGATGATGTAATTAATTATTACAGTTTGCGAGATGTCTTTAGATAGTAATGAATTTTATTATGGAAGTATCATTTCATGCGAACAATTTATTGAACATAGAGACGATTTTGAATATGTTAATGAATATTGTGCTTAAATGTTCACTTGTTAAGAAAAGTCCTAATAATTGTTTTTTTTTTAATTTCGAATAAAACTGTGGTGGTAAGGTCAGCCAAGACCTCTCCAAAGTGCAAAAGACAGACTTGAACCATCTGAAGACAAAGTAATGTCTTATATGATAAGAAACTAGAGATATATAAGACATTCGAAACTAATGTTATCAGCGAGAAATATTGAGTTTGGCCCTAAGGGATAAATTAAAGACAATCGATAATGAAGGTGTATGTATACTGTAGGAACTTTAAAGAATAAAGCACAGTTTGATATTTCGAATATCCGATTGGGGTAAATTTAATTCCTTTGCAACTAGAATAATTAGCAATAACTCTGAGCTTTAACTAATTAATTTGGTAAGCTAAGTTCCTTGGTGTACGATTAGTTTTAGAGAAAGAGCGAGCCACTTCAATGTATTGTGCGTTGCCCAGAACGGAGCGTTACAGAAAATTAGGTAGACGGTTAAACCAGTGTCAATTTACAGTCGGATTATCTCAGAAATACAAATTTATGCAAAGTCATCAAAGTGCAAAAAAAAACACAGTAAAGAACCCTAGGATACACTCGTTTGCAAGCCACACTAGGAATTCTTCTTGTTATCGTTGATTTTACGTTTAATATGAATCACAAACGCCAAATTGATCTTGTCATGAAAAGCATTATAAGCGAAAACTTCAAGCAGGACAGTCAAAAACGAAATTCTCCAGAGAACTGAATGTTCTACAAAGTGTGATTTCCAGACTTAGGAGACGGTTCCAACCAAGACATAGGAGATGTTACACGCTGAGCAGGGTTAAAACCACTCAGCAGGACCGGTATTTGCAATTAATTGCAAGACGTCAGAGGAATTTACCTGCCAGGGATCTGTCTAATCAGCTTGCAGCCGCCTCGGGAATAAGAGTTTCCAGAGAAATAGTTTATCTGAGACAAAAGATGCTAATTTTTACGCCAGACCTCCGGCATGTGTGTCCCGCTCACCTCTGTGAGTCGTAGGGCCCGTTTAAACTGCAGTCCAGAACATCGTAACTTGACATCGATGGACCCACGTGTTCTTCACCAATAAGTCCAGATTCAGCTTACAAAAAGATTTTAGTCGAACCACTATCTGGAGAGAGAACTCGTTATAATCCCAACAACATTAGGAAAAAGGACAAGTAGGGGGGGTGAACGAGTTATGGCTTGAGGAAGCATCATGCTAAACGGACGCACAGAGCTCAACATCTTTGAGAGATACGTTCATGCTCGGAGATATAGGAGAAGAAATACTGGAAGGTCACGTTAGAGAATCAGAAGTGACGTGGGGTCCAGATTGAACGTAATTAGCTGTGTCAATTGTGCATGCGTAACAGATCTATGACGTATCAATCATATGCCAGCCGGACAGGTCCCGCCTCGTGCCAGTAGCGTGGTGGCAATGGTCCGAAATGGAAGCTCTTATTTCTTCTCTCGCCGCCTGCGAGGTTCGGTCGGTGATAAAGTTCTTGAATGCACAAAGCTTTGCGCCAATTGAAATTCATCGTCAGCTCTGTCAGGTCTATGGGCCGAACATCATGAGTAAGCAGATGGTGCGTCGCTGGTGTAGGCAGTTTTCCGAAGGTCGTCAAAGTGTCCATGATGAAGAGCGCAGTGGGCGACCATCCCTCATCAATGATGATCTTGTCGCCCTGATCTTGCTCCCAGCGATTTTCACGTTTTCTTGCACCTCAAGAAATTCCTGTCCTCCGGTGAGCGTTTTGGCAACAACGAAGAGCTGAAGACGTCTGTCACACGCTGGTTCCATTCACAGGCGGCAGAGTTCTACGACAGGGGGATACAAAAGTTGATCCCACGATACGACAAGTGTCTCAATTCTGGTGGTGGCTATGTTGAAACATTGCTGTACTTGTTGCCAATAAGTGTGAGTTCTTTTTTTTTTAAATAGGGCTACTTACTTTCTGGATGCGCCTCGTATTATTCTCACAGGCGATAATACACGTCCTCACACTGTTCTGCTGGTGAAGGAATTTCTGCAAAGTGAGGATATCTTTGGAGTGCCCAGCAAAGTCTACAGATATGTGCCCAATTGAGCTTGCAAAGGATGCAATAGGTAGGTGAATTGTATTCCATCAGCCTCCATCAATGACCACCCTAAAGCTCAGAACTGCTATTCGCCAAGCGTATTCGACTTTTTTCCAACCGAGCTCTTGTACAAACTCATTGAAAGCATGGAACACAAGCGTATGGCTTTGTGTCTGCTAGGGGTAATAATATCACCATTTTCCCCTGTTTCGTGCGCATAAAATCCATGTTCTTTTTCTTTGTTTTCATGAACTTTGTAAAGACATGCCAAGTTTAACCTCATTCTGGAAGTTGGTTTATGAAATAAGTACAGTATTCTGATATTGATTATGATTGACTTTTGGACATGAGCGAAGTTGAAAACCACTTTGTGTTTTCAAAAAGTGTTAACTATACGGCGAAACACTCAAGAAGTGAAAAGTAACTAAAAGTGTAGGGAGGAAGACGTTTTTGGGATGGTACGAGTACTATTGGCATATAGACTTCCAACAGTGTTGCAACACTTTAACTAACCTTAAAATTTTCAGAAAGCAAGTGTTTTAGTTTAACATTTTATTTCCTAAAGGTAAGACTTTAAATATATGCACTATTCGTAATTATATCTCTTAAATTTTTATTAAGTCAAATGTTTTCATTTTTCTATTTACATTGTGACTGTTAGTCAGTGTGAGTTTTGTTTGGTGGGGGAGGTGTTCCCGTGTGTGTGTGTTTATAGATCGTGTGTGTGGGTGTGCGCTCCATAAATTTGATACAATTTGTTTAGTTCGTGTTGTTTATTTTCCGTAAGTAGGTGGTAGTCGTAGTAAGTGTGTGTATTAAATGGCTAATGATGTATTTATAGTGAAAAATAAAAGATTTTTAGTGCCTATTGTTGAGAGGAGATTTCTCTCCGGTGCAACAATGTCTCTGCAAGAGGGGCTGGGCTTTTTTGTAGCGGGAAGAAATTCTCCGAAAAACTGCGTGTCTTCTAAGATAGTTTTTGTATTGTTAAGTTTTTTGTTGGTAAAAAATATCCGTAAGCGACGGACGTATGTAAAAATGCCGGTGTTGAGAGAGGGTAAGCGACTTTTAGTCATGTTCCAAAATGGCGCTTATGCCTAAGTCCAATGCCTGCAAGCGATTAAGTAGGGAAAAGGTGCTGCAATTTTACACAGATCGTTATGATGAATATAAAACATCCGTATACGTCGGCTGAGTAATTTTGGCACCTACAAAGATGAAATAGCATGGTGCAATTCGAAGGACAGTCGAGAACAACGTCGATGTTCTGTTGTTTTCCAGGTTCCTCTAAGTTGAGAATCACCTTGCCATCAAAATACGGTGAGATCGTTTCTTTTATTTTGTTGGCGGAAATTCCCTTTGCTCGTGATTAAAATACATTTCGAATCACATATGCTATTCGGCAATTGAACCCGTCAGCCCCCGTTTTGTGACATTGTTGTTACTGTATATTACGTTAGCGCTATTTAACGAAAGCAGTGAAGTCGTTTTATTGTAGATGCTCTTTTGTTTCATGAAAAGATCGCGCGAAACTTACTGATTCATAGTGAGCGGCGATAATGAACTGATTATTTGGAACTTAAACTAGATTGTAGCATTAGTACTGTATACTAGGCTGAATTGCAATTAATTAGTTTAAGAAAATGCTATCTAAGCTCTGTGTGTAACGCTCTGTGTGTAACGCTGTTGTTCATAGGAGAGTAGAGCGGTCTAGGAGAGGTGCCCAGATTAATAGAATCTCCGGGTTACTTTATCCCTCCCATTAATAAAAGGGATACATGACGCGTTCTAGCGTCGAATAAGACGATGGCTTATATTACTCAACTTGAAAGGAGTGAGTAACAGGTACATTTGTACCATAGAGAATAATAACAGCGGGGCACTTATGTTCGTAAACGGCATTTAGCATTATGATTGTGTAGAGAGCACTCGTAAATATAGTAATATTTTATTAAAGCATTAATTAATTATTGGTATTTATCCTTTTTGTTGTAATGAACTATGTAATATTTAATGGTATTTTAATTTTATGGAACATTCTTTCAATTAATTATTAAGGCAATTAAAAGTTGTTTATTCACCTGACACACACTGACCGAATTTCATTTTTTTGACCTTATACGAGTTCCACCCTCCCTTGCCGCCACGTGCGAAGGTTCGGAGTAGTCCTACGACCCCATCGAGGTCACGCCCCCGCACGTGGGTGGCACATAATGGCGCCCGAACAGGGACTCGATAGTTCAGAATGTATGCCGGATTATTGAGGTCTTAACAGAAACAGTGTGTTTCAGGGTTTGATTGTGAGAGATTTGAAGGGTGGATATAAAAGGAAGTAGTTTGTTTGTGTAACTGCTGTAGAGTCTAGTATAATGCCTAACAAAGGGGCAGGGAAAAATATGGAGGAGGCAACGGACCTAGGAGAGCCCATAATGGCAGGGTATACCGGGACAGTTCCTTCATTTTTTGGCGATGGGACTGGAATTAGTGTCTCAGGTTTCTTAAAAGCGGTAGAGAGCATTGGAGCTCTTGGTCATTGGAGCGAGGAGATAACCAAAATAAATTGACCGTAACCAAATCCAAGTTAAAAGGTGCTCTAGCCAGAAAAGCTGCCGACCTTGAACTCTTTGACGTGGATAGCTATGCTATCTTCCGATCACAATTTGGTCAATTGTTCGGACGAGTGAAGATAGACAAAGACTATGGCAAAGAATTATATGATGTTGTTCAAAGGAGAAAGGAGTCAGTACTTGATTTCACTGGACACCTACAAATGGCCATGGATAGGTTCATTCAAGCGAATCCAAAAATGGAGGCATCGAGAAAGGCATTACTGTTGGAGAGATTCCGACATGGCACACTTATACCGCACAAGAAGCTCATTAAAGCCACGGGGCCTAAAACTTTCGAGGATGCGATTAAGTGTGCCATGGAATCAGAAGATTTGGAACGAGGTAGCCATGGGGAATGTAGTGAGGCAACAGCCCCAGGAGCTAGAGGGTCTAGCGACGAAGAAGAGGGGGCTACTACGCAGTCCAAGAAACGTAATAAACAGGCAACTAGTGCTGCAGTAGGACCGGTGGTACAAGAATGCGCATGTAAAAGCGAGATTAAAGAGATTCGCGATATGCTGCAAAAAGTGTTAAAGGATAAAATTGATAAGGGGTATCCCACTAAAAAAGTGATTACCTGCTTTAAATGTGGCGCCCAGGGGCATTTCGCCCGAGATTGCCTCCAGGAGGTGAAGAGGGATTCGGCACAGGTGGTGCGGGCTGAATCCCAGCAGATTGTACTCAAACGAGGAAGAGACCGACTGTATCGGCTTGATGTAACGATACAAGGGCATCGAGTGGACATGCTTGTCGACATGGGGTCGCAAGTATCGTTCCTCGATGGGGAGCTCTTCCGACAGGTCTTCCAAGCTCCGGCGAAGGAGGTAGACATGATGTTAAGAGGGTGAATGGAGGATGCGTGCACATTAAGGAGGAGGTTGCGCTCCATATTAATGTGCGCGGACGCTCCCTGCCGCAATGCAATTTCCTCTTTCACTCCTTCGTGGACCGTCCCTACGACGGGATCCTCGGCACTGACGTACTTGAAGGTATCTCATTCGTATGTTCAATGGTCACAGTGGTGGGAACAAAAGAAGAGGTTCGGGGTGAGTGATGTTAAAGTCATAGAGGGAGCAATCCAATATGGGCACACCCACCAAGTGGCCCCAGGGATGCGTGCGATGGTACGATGTGTGGGACAAGAGGATGATGAGGGCCGCCAGTTTGGACCGGTAAAGGTGTTACGATTACTACCGGGAGGCTTAAAAAGGCTTAAAAATCCACGATGAGCAGATAGTAAATAAGAAAAACATTGTGGTATTAACGACAAATGTGGTGCGGTGTATGGAAGCGCAGGTGCAGGTGGATAGTCCTGGTACCTGCGACATGGCCATGAATACAGATGTTTTGAACCCACAAGTTGTGACAGTAGATGCGAGTACAGAGTATGAGAAAAAAATGATGTTGGATAAATCAATTGAATGCGAAGTATTTGGGAAAGGAATGATGATAGACAAATCAGTTGGATGTGAAATATATAAGAGGAGGGTCATGATTGACGAATCGGTCAGATGTGATAAAAGTGTTGAACCTCAAGAGGGAAGGCTTTCTCGCCTAAAAAGCAACGATATTAAGGTGCGCGGAAAAACACCTCCGGATTTGGCAAAAGGGAAAGTATATCCAGGTTCAAAAGTCAATGGGAAAAAACAATGCAACGAATATAAGAAGCCAGTGAGTGGTAATACACCTTCAATATGGGATGTAGACAAGCTCGCGAAATATAAATTTAAAAAAACTGGATTTTGCGAACTCGGATTTTAATTTGAAGAACAGGGTTCTTCGTGTGTCTTGGTGGGGCGTGTGTGACTGTGAGTCAGTCTGAGTTTTGTTTGGTGGAGGAGGTGTTCCTGTGTGTGTGTGTTTATAGATCTTGCGTGTGGGTGTGTGCTCCATAAATTTGTTACAATTTGTTTAGTTCGTGTTGTTTATTTTCCGTGTGTAGGGAGTAGGTGGTAGTCGTAGTAAGCGTGTGTATTAAATGGCTAATGATATATTTATAGTGAAAAATAAAAGATTTTTAGTGCCGATTGTTGAGAGGAGATTTCCCTCCAGTGCAACAATGTCTCTGCAAGAGGGGCTGGGCTTTGTTGTAGCGGGGAGAAATTCTCCGAAAAACTGCGTGTCTTCTAAGATAGTTTTTGTATTGTTAAGTTTTTTTTTTTGGTAAAAAATATCCGTAAGCGACGGACGTGTGTAAAAATGCCGGTGTTGAGAGAGGGTAAGCGACTCTTAGTCATGTTCCAAAATGGCGCTTATGCCTAAGTCCAATGCCTGCAAGCGATTAAGTAGGGAGAAGGTGCTGCAATTTTACACAGATCGTTATGATGAATATAAAACATCAGTATACGTCGGCTGAGTAATTTTGGCACCTACAAAGATGAAATAGGATGGTACAATTCGAAGGATAGTCGAGAACAATGTCGATGTTTTGTTTTCCAGGTTCCTCTTAGTTGAGAAATCACCTTGCCATCAAAATACGGTGAGATCGTTTCTTTTATTTTGTCGGCGGAAATTCCCTTTGCTCGTGATTAAAATACATTTCGAACCACATATGCAATTCGGCAATTGAACCTGTCAGCCCCCGTTTTGTGACATTGTTGTTACTGTATATTACGTTAGCTATTTAACGAAAGCAGTGAAGGCGTTTTATTGTAGACGCTCTTTTGTTTCATGAAAAGACCGCACGAAACTTACTGATTCATAGTGATCGGCGATAATGAACTGATTATTTGGAACTTCAACTAGATTATAGCATTAGTACTGTAAACTAGGTTGAATTGCAATTAATTAGTTTAAGAAAATGCTATCTAAGCTCTGTGTGTGCGAGCTAATATAAGTGGCTCTCAGTAACGCTGTTGTTCATAGGAGAGTAGAGCGGCCTAGGAGAGGTGCCCAGATTAATAGAATCTCCGGGTTACTGTATCCCTCCCATTAATAAAAGGGATACACGACGCGTTCTAGCGTCGAATAAGACGATGGCTTATATTACTCAACTCGAAAGGAGTGAGTAACAGGTACATTTGTACAATAGAGAATAATAACAGCGGGGCACTTATGTTCGTAAACGGCATTTAGCATTATGATTGTGTAGAGAGCACTCGTAAATATAGTAATATTTTATTAAAGCATTAATTAATAATTGGTATTTATCTTAGATGGGCCTTCTTTTTGTTGTAATGAACTATGTAATATTTAATGGTATTTTAATTTTATGGAACATTTTTTCATTTAATTATTAAGGCAATTAAAAGCTGTTTATTCACCTGACACACACTGAGCGAATTTCATTTTTTTGACCTTATATGAGTTCCACCCTCCCTTGCCGCCACGTGTGAAGGTTCGGAGTAGTCCTACGACCCCATCGAGGTCACGCCCCCGCACGTGAGTGGCACAACATGACTTCCTAATCCCAGTCTGGGTCTAATTATTCCGTCATACAGGGTGTTTATAATTAAACTGGCAATACACAGAGCCATCTGTATATCGATCTCACAACCGGAGTGGCACCAAATTTGGTAGGGGACTAATAACATGTGAAGAAGAAAACCGCGTAAAGATATTGTAGTTCCAAACGTCGCCGATAGGGAACTACAAAAGCAGTATCATTTAAGTGGCTACCATTATTAATTTTAGATGAGTTCGATTATCGTTGATATCATTGATTCCTTGAAGGAATTTTCCGCCTAACCCATGGACAAACACAAAGACCCATGCCCTCGGCGGGACTTGAAACCGCGTCTCTCCGGCCATCGAGCCGCTAAGTGGCCACGAAAATATACATTTAGTTTGGTGAAAAACGTCATACGTGAAACTCCAGTAGCTTATTTCTTTCATCTCAACAATGTGGATACGCTTACCTCCTGGATATTCCGTATTTTTATTGTGTAAAATTAGTGATTCTTAAAGTGGAGATCACGACCCCCAAGGGATTCGTGAAAAATTCTTGGGGAGTGAAAAATTTGGTGGGTGACTAATTTTTCAATTATTTTATATTCATAATCATTCGTTAGAACATTGTATAAATAAAACATATTAGGATACCCATATACAGGGGTCCGTTGAAATTTTTACATGTGAAAGTGGGTAGCGAGACGGAGATATTAATGTATTTTTTTACATTGAAATGTCCCCAAAGGAAGACATTTAGGGTATACTCCTACCAGTGAATATGAGAATTGTTAATCACTGCGTTATTCTGGAAAACAGCTGGAGTATAATTTTAGCCTCGTACAGAGGGTCTATTAAAATAAATTAATGTTAAATTGGTGGCCCTTAAGGGCCTTTTTTGCAATTAATGCGAAATTAATTTTCCTCAGATAAATCGTAATATTTTCTTGCTTTCTATGCTTGAGCAGATGATGAACAAGTGGACTTTAAACAGGAAATATTAACGATAAATACAGGAACTGTGAAATGAGACTAACTAGTAACACAGCCGCTGATAGGCGATGAAGTTAGCCAACGTCATGACTATGATTCAAATGACTTCCTTTTGGGTTATAAAGTACAAGTCTTGAAATGGTGTGAGAATTCTTCAAATCTTGAGATAACACGTCTAGAAAATTTCAAGACGATTGTTCAAATAGTCCGTCGTGGTCAAAACAGAAAATGCCAGCAATATTCCTTCATATTTCACTCAGGAATGTCGAGCAATTCAAACTTTTATTGATAGAGTTCTCCGGTTATTGTCACAGTTCGGTAACACAACAATTATTTTCTTCCCAAAAAAGGAGGGCGCAAAGATGCCGAATATCCCTTATCACACTTTACCTTATGTTACGCCTATGGAGAGCAAAAACATAAGCCTCATTCCCGGTCGCGTTCTTCTACTCTTAATAGTTCGCCACATTTTTCATTAGTTAGGCAAATTGGCAAATTATCAAGTGAAGAAGGTGGGGCCAACAAATAAAACAATTAAAAACGAACAAATGATTATCAGAGAGGAGAGGAAGGCCAACAATCTTCCATGCAACGTGGAAAATACACTACTGTTTATAAAAATCGCAACACCCTGATGGAATGGTCTAATCCATATGCAATTTGCAATATTTGCATACAATGGGTCAGAGTATAAATGATTAGATTTTCAGAGTAATTGCTTGAAAGAACACCATGCCTCGACGACGACGAAGGGTACCATATCAACAGCTGACAGACTTTGAAAGAGGACGCATAATTGGTCTGCGTGAAGCGGGATGGTCGTATCGTGACATTGCTGCTCGTGTAGGACGTAATGCAACGACAATTATGCGTGCATGGAGGCAGTGGAGCGAAGAGAACAGGGCACACCGAAGACCAGGCTCAGGAAGACCCAGCACGACGACACCGCGAGATGACAGACACCTCTATCGCATGTGTGTAGCAGATCGTACAGCCACTTCCACAGTGTTAGCACAACAGTGGGGTGCTACAGTAGGCAGGACAATGTCTGCTAGCACTGTACGACGCCGCTTGATTTCCAGAGGATTGATGGCACGAGTACCATTGTTGCGGATTCCTTTGACTCAAAACCACCGGCGCCTCAGGTTGCAATGGGCCCATCAACACCAACAGTGGCAAGCTGAATGGCAACAAGTTGTGTTTTCGGATCAGTCAAGGTTTAACTTGCAGCACCATGACGGCAGGATACGAGTCAGAAGACATCGTGGATAGCGCGACCTTCCAGAATGCATCCTGCAGCGTCATTCAGGACAAACGCCAGGGGTGATGGTGTGGGGTGCAATCAGTTACCATGGCCGTTCCCGTCTGATCAGAATCCATGGCAATCTGAACAGTGACCGGTACATCAGGGAAGTTGTGCAACCCGAGGTCATCCCCTTCCTGCAGAACCTTCCAGGCACTGTATTCCAACAGGACAATGCCCGACCGCATGTGGCCAGAAATGTCCTCGCCTTTTTCCAAGCACATCAGACGCCCTTGTTCCCCTGGCCTGCTCGTTCACCAGACATGTCTCCAATCGAACATGTGTGGGACAGGGTTGCTCATCGATTGGCTCATCAGACTCCTGCAGCAGCAACTGTGGATGAACTGTATACCCGTGTAGACAGAGCATGGCAGGACATTCCCCAGGCCCTTATTCAGAGCTTGTTTGACTCAATGCCACGACGTTTAGAGGCTGTAATTGCATCCCACGGTGGTTTCACCCGATACTAATGTGACAATAAAACGCATTGTATTGACCTGAAAATCTAATGGTTTCTTTTCTGACCCATGATATGCAAATGCTCCAAATTTAATGCAGATTGGGCTATTCCATCAGGGTGTTGCGATTTTTATAAACAGTAGTGTAGTTATCTCAAGAAATGACAGTGAAAGGGCCATTTCCAATAGAAAGCATCATACAAAGAGTTTCGAACGACAAAACATCTCGTAAGGACCACAGCTGAAGTTGTTAGATCGTCGACCGAGAGCAGCGAAAGAAGAAAAAAAAGCCGACGATCCGACTCGCCGTCAAAGAAGAAGACGGAAAAAGCAGCCAAGAGAAGAGAAAGTCAGATACCCGCCAGGATGGAAAATTCGAGAAGAATGAAGCGAGCCGTTCATTGGCCGATAAAAGACGTATGCAAGAACGGCTCATTAACAAGGAGAATAAAAGATGGGCGAAGAAGGTAGGAAGTCAGAAAGCATTGAGAGATGCTGGCTAACAAAGGAATGAGGAGCACGCTTGGAGGACGAACCCGGGGAGCCGATTCAAATATGATGATTATCGAAGACAGCCTTTATCTTCTGTAAAAGAAGACATCCAGCGCAGCGGTTCCTTTGGCCCGGGGAATCGAACCTCTGAAATTGCACTTTCATACGTGAAACTGGACTGCGAGCCGCCACGATCAATCGGGGAGGCGGCATCGAAGGAGTCCATCAAACGACGGACTCAATCTCATTACCAGTAGGAGCTCCATATCCAAATTCCGCTGACAACAATTTTTTTTGGTCTCGTCCCAGTGATTCGAGGAGACCTGCCCAGAAAACCGGACCATATCCAAGAGGCTTTCAGGAGAGGTCCCACCTAGCAGATCGTCGCGGACCAAAGATAGATATTGACTCTTCGATAGAGACGAGCGAGGTTTCAGCAAACGAAGGTTGGAACTACAAGGCCGACGATACAACGACGACCGAGTGAGACCAAAGCCTTCTACCCCCATCGGACCTTCTCGACTCTCACTCCAAAGGTGGCCGTGACTCAGCCGACGATCGTGAAGCAGTGACAGCGACGTCCGCCAGCCATGCACCTGGAGACCGAGAAGCAGCATCGACAGAACAACACGTCTGTAACGAGACGTCCCACCGAGAGCCTACGCCCCAGTCCTCAGGAGAGGACACCGATCCGAATTAGAGTGCCACGCCTAGGCAGCTACCAGAGGACGTCAGCACCGCAAGCGCGAACAGCGCAGAGATCTCTTGCTGCGAGCCGCGCTTTGCTGCATCGTCTCTGATCAAGGGTATTGCTAAAATTTCCTTAGTTAAGCTCAGATCAGTTAATACCTTACTTAAAAACTCTCTAAGTATCAAAGTTAAACGATTCTTCTCGGCCCGTCTATCTCTTTAAGCAAATGCAAATTAATGTTTCTTCCAAATACGCCACACTCCTCCAGTGCATATATTTTAATGATTTTAATGTTTCTTTCTGAACAGTGTTGTATCACACTCGCCTAAACCCCGTGGGGTCGCCGCTTACCGAGTTAGTGGTGACTAGGGACAACTTGTTTCGTCCGCTACTGATTACTCCGCAATTCAGCGTCGAGGCCCTGTTCCCGCTACGTGCCTATTCAGCGCAGAAATTTCGGAGGACCTGGACGTTCCCGATAGTGACTCATGAACATTGAACTTTTCTTATGTGCAGAACGTTATTCTTGTAAATTCTATGTTCGAATTTGATTTGATTAAATCTACTTTGAAATTTTAAATCAATTCTACCTCCTCCTTTCTCTCTACACGACATCGTCAAATTAAGTCATTAACCTTTAATTTAATCTAAGAAAAAGTCGTGATAGTAGTTCTAGCCACCAAAGAAGAATATCTCTTATTAATTCGGATTTTGTAAAATATTCAAAATTTAATAAAACCTCTCGCCAACCGATTTGAAGGCAAATCAATAACGATTTAATCGCAATTTACTGATAGAAACCAAAAATACTCGATGCGAAATTCTCTGCTTGAAAGCTGTTACTAGACCTTGCAAAAAAATTCTATCTTTGCACATTAAGGATCGATATTAGGCAGAAGGAGTGTTACCCTGTGCTAAAAGATCTCAATAATCTTCAAATAAACAGTGAAATAATTAATACTGATATTAATATGAGAATTATCGATCTATCTTCAATAGAGGGTGACGAAGATTACCTGAATAACGAAGGAAATACACGACCTGTACCGCAAGCAAAGCGTTTATGCGGATTCTCCTGTGTTGATCGATATGCGTGTGGCAATCTGATAATCGCGAACTAAAATTTAGTAGGTAATCGCTTCAATCCAGACTATAATGTGTCATTTATTTCCACAATCAGCATCTGTGGCACATGGAAAATGATGACTCAACAGTAACAGCAGCACAAAATCTTTGTATGGATATGTAGGTGACTCCCTAATCCTACCAGAAACACGCAGGGCGACGTGTACAGGATGTTCATAATTAACACAAGAATGTGTCCCTAGACGTTAGAACAAGAATGTAGTTTATGCCTGATGGTGTTCTCGCACATTTCAACAACTGTTCGCGAGACGCTCACTAATATCTACCATGACTGAAGGAAAGGTCTGCACGGTCGTCTCATCTCATTCCGCTGGACTTCAATCTGCAGTGACACTTCAAAGACCCTCATGTAAGCAATGACCGGTGCAAACACTTTCAATGTATTGTATACGTCCCTGAAGCTATCCGCAGCCGTCATGGGGTATAAAAAAGGTTGCGACAGTCTACACATGGTCCGGCGTGGTCATGTGTGCGTCGACGCAGGCGGAGGACATTTCGAAAATTTACTTTAACTTCTGAGGTTACCAAATAGTGGTATTTTACGAAGTACGTATTACAAATGGATATTGTTAATTTTCATTGATGCATTTGTAGTCTGGCTATATGACTTTATAGTGGAATAATTTATCAGCCAAGCAAGCACTTCCAGTCATATATTTACGTATATGGCTCTTTTTAATTTGTTATGTACGGGGAACCAGCCCCAGCAGTTTGCCCTCTATTTTAGATTCACCATATATGCAGGTTGGGACTTTTCTAGATAAATTTATCTAGATAATTATCTTAGATGAAAAGTTTTTATCTCTTATCTTATCTAGATAAACTTTAAATTATGTCATCTTTTATCTTTATCTTTATCTAACCATAGTTTATCTTATCTATTTCAAAAATGTCTATAAATTTTATAAAGGTTTTAAAAAACTTACTGAAAAAACTTTTCTGAAATTGTAAGGATCTGGTTGACCTTAAATAGATGAGACATTCATCCAGCTCCAGCATGCATGACTAAAGTCATGGGCTCGTGACTCTTTCTTTTTAGACAAAGACACTGAATATCACAAGTAATCAGTTGAGAAATTCTTTGAGTTCTGCATAAAAGAGATAAGTGCTTATAAGAGCCACTTTTCTTCTCCCCAAAATAACTGTCTTGTCTTCTGCGATTCCTCTTTTAAGAGCCTTTTTTCAATTTCCCAGACTAGGCTCTTATAAGTGGAGTCGACTGTATCTCAGAAATTACCTCTTGAAGGTACCCAGTAGCGATGGGTAATATTTTCTAAAATATCGCATTTCGCTATCATATCTCTTGGACAGCTGATAATAGGCTGTTTGCGCCATGTTGTTTTTGCTACGTTAGGCTGCCCGATATCGATAGACGCTTAATGAGCGGTGTAAGTCTATCAAACTTACAATGGATACAAAAATAACGGAACCAATCAGAGTTAACCTGTTAGTGATGTCACTAGTCTTCTGCTCCCCTGCTGCTCCCGTCAGCAGCCATTGTGTTTTCGCTGCTTCGAACTCACTCCTCCAGCTCCAAGTCACTTCTCGAAGCGTTAAAACAAATTAAGAAATTATAACAAATAATTAACCATGAGCGGGAGCAAAGAAAAGATGTCATTTCACCAGGCACGAAACCAACATAGTGATTTCTGAGTTCCTTGGTGGAGTAGATCGAAACTCGAAAGCATGGAAACTCCTTTTCCCTTACCCACAATCCTAAGCGTAAACGTACCGAGTAGCCTCTCTGCGCAACGACCTTTTTTCACGTGCGACATTAACATTAGATTTCCACGATATAAATTTAATGAGCAGCTAACATATCGAAAAAGAGCGTGGCGCAAACAGCCTGTCATCGCAAAAATTCCGATATTTATCACGATATATCGATAGTTTGAATAGTTGGCTAAATAACGGCTAAATTTTATCTTAATTTGTTAGATAATTTGTTGGCCTACCACTCTCAAGAGTGAAAACCTTTGTTTTCGTTTCAGAAACTCAATTTTTTTTTGCTGAAATCGACTTAAAAACTCATGATTCGTAAAGATATGTTGAAATTTTGAATAAATAATTTTCCGTCTGTACGTATGTATGTTTGTATGTACGTATGTGACCAATTTTGTGCAGCTAACTCCTCTGAAACGGCAAAAAGCCGAACCAAATAAAAATTATATATACTTAGAGGGTTCCTTAAGTTATGCCTTAGCGTATATTTTATGTCAATTGGGTAAGCCTTTTTCGAGATATTAATTATTTTCTAAAAATTAAAAAATGGCTGTAGCGTTCAAACGAGCAAACCAAACTCAAAAAACTCGACATGTACGTACTCCTCTCATCATTAAGGCGAATTTTTTTTGTAAATGACTTGTTTGGCTGTTATGAGCCGTTTTGGAGTTATTTACTATCCCCTCCCCCAAGATCCCCCTCCCCCGTCAATTTTTTTTAATTTTTTTTATTTTTTTTTAGAAATTCAGACAGTGGGGTTCTTAAACTATACACCAACCATTTTTTATGGAAATGGGCTTAGCCTTTTTAGAGAAATTAATTTAGAGAAAAAATGAAGAAATGAATGTTTCTGTCATTTCTTCAATTCTTCTTTTTTTTTTTTTTTTTTTTTTTTTTTTTTTAATGAAAAACAGAATTTTCTTTTTGATGTACAATACGTCGTATGTTTCGATACTGGGATACCACGCTTAAATCGTGAATGTCACGAAATGTGCTAATCACGAAAACCTTAATAACGTCAAAACTATTAATGATAGAAAAATAAATGATATTGCATTCGATAGTATATAAAACAAAGCATGCTTTAGACTTTGACCGACTTCATGCTGACGACATCGGCTGATGCAATCGAAGTACAAAGTTGAGTCAGAAAATATGCTCTCGTCGTAGATTAATTTAGTATAGCTCCGGCTTCCTTTGTGATAGCACGACATTTTAGGCGTCATTTGTTTTATCTCTTTGCGCTTTATAAAATAGCTTAAAAATTAAACCTCAGTATTTAATAGTATCTAAGATATCGGCCTTCGGATTGTGAAAATTTTGCAAAAATTACAGAATTTCCAAGTTTATGCATAATAAACGCCAGAAAAATTATAGAAAACGTCACAGGTAAACAGACTTAGAGACTGGGAGCCATGAAGACCCAGATGTCCAATTTTGAACGTCTACGGGCTCAGCAGGAACGACTAAAAGTTGAGTCGTGGCGCCGCCAAAGTGAACTACAGTACATGATCAAAAAAGTTGGGACACCTGTTGCTCTACCGTAAAGCCGCAAAAAACTTCAATGGGTAGTGTGTAGGACCACCCCGAACTGCTATCACTGCCTCCACCCTACATGGCATACTGTCCACAAGTCTACGGTATGTGTCCACAGGTATTGACCTCCATTCCTCGAGGAGTGTCGTGGTAAGTTCCTGGACAGATGTAGGGCGAACCATCCTGGATCTCACACGTCGCTCCAAAAAAAGAAGCAGCATACGAAAAAAATGTTCAAAACCAAAAGTGAATTATTTCGCAGGGGAAATTCATTAGTTAAAAAATTACCCCCCCCCCGCTCTTGTGAGGGGGGCTGGGGAAGGGGGTAACTTTGAAATTTTAAATAGGAACCCCTATTTTTAATGGTATATTCAGATTGTACACAATATTTGAGAAATGTTTTAGTGTCAGTGTTTTTTCAATTGATCCAACCGTTTAGGAGATAGAGGCCCTGAAAGTTTAGAACTTTTAACGTTTTGAACCCGATTTTATCGATGAAGACAAAGACATAGAGAGAGAGTCTTACAGGCATTCCTATTCTACTTTTTAATGGTCTTTAAGAATCCGAAGTCAGAATTTCTATCCGAAATCTGTGGCACTTACTCCTTCGAGGGAGTTTTGCGCTATCCCTATATCTTAACGACTGCTGTATGATGGTCCAGCAGCCGGAACCGACGGCTTTACGTGCCCTCCGAAGCACAGGGGGAGATGGAAATTTCCAGATGGTCACCCAACCTGTGATTAGCCGCGCCCAAGGTTGCTTAACTCCACCATTGCATTGAGCAAGGTGAGACAACTTGGCTACGGCTGCCCCCTAGGAATTGTTTACTCTGAGTGGCCAGATTATTATGACCACCTGATGTTTGTAGGCAAATTTGCTATGATTTCGCGCTGAAGTTGCTAAAGAGGCGGACTAGTGTAAATAGGCAAGCAGGTTGTTTACCACGACATTGGAAGTGATTTTTTCAGAAGATTATAGGTAAACGACGCGATTTAGCAGCTTTTGATGACTGTTGGCGCTCGGAGCCATGGAGCTAATATCAGCAAAACGGCTGCATTCGTTAAATGTTCAAGAGCAGCTGGTGTTAAATTGTTACAGACTGGACTGTCTGCCGGAAAACTGGGTCTGAACTTGCCAGTTGTGGCCATCTATGTTCGGGCAGAAAGGAGAGTGGCAAGACTGGTACAAGACAACAAAAGGGCAACAGTGCATCAAATTACTGCAGATCTTTATCACGGATCTTCTCAAATGATCTCTGAACGCACTGTTCGTCATACACTGCATAGTATGGAATATGGGAGCCGAAGGCCAGTTCGAACACCTTTTTGCTATTTGCAGTTAACAAGATAAAACGTTTCCGATTTGCACAGGAACACAAGGATTTGACGGTTGAGCATCGGAATAAAGTCATGTGGTCTGATGAACCACGTTCTCAGTTGCATCATGCAGATAACAATGAGAATTTGACGGAGACTGCATGAAAGCATGGATCCCACATGCAAGAGTACAATCGTTCAAGCTCGTGGGGGCATATTTTCCTGGCATAATATGGGTCCTTTAATTTGTGTAAGAAAACGTCTCAATATCAGAACCTACCGAAGTATCTTTGCTGATCAAGTTCATGCAATCATGTTGATGGTGTATCGCAATGGAGATGGCTTCTTCCAACGTGACAATGCGGCACGCCACGCTACTCGTTTCAAGAACAATTCCTGCACGTTGTTTCCTGCAAAAAAAATTTTTTTGCTACTGAATGTATGCTTTAACACCTATGTTGATTCAACAATTGAAAATGATAGTAAGGCGAGATTGTTGCGATCGCCGCGAACGACGACATGCCTGGCTTAGGTGGCCCCCATAATGACCAAATCTCAATCCAAATGAGCATTTGTGGGAGAAAATTGTAAGAGCCATCAGACAGGGGTTTCAATACAAAAAGTTTCACACAACAGGACAGTGTGATTCATCAAGCAAAGACTGTTATGACAGCCTATAAGAAGCAGGGAAAGACATCATCCGCCAAGCACAACATTGCCCGAAAGCCGAAGCCCACTTATAGAGACTGAAGGGGTTTCAAGCGGATTGTGGCCAGAAAGCACAAGACAACAGCATTTATGGTGATAGATTCCTCGCATCACCTTTCAACATCTCGTGGAGTAAATGCGAATCGCCGCAGTTTTGAAGGCAGAAGGTGGTCCAACGATATACTGATGGTGTGGTCATAATAATCTGGCCATTCAGTGTATGTTCATCCTAAAGTGTCGATATCTGATATGGACATGTTTTTGTTCAGTGCGATAATGAAATATTCACCAACAACTAGACCAGTCAGTTATAATATGGTGGTGGATAGTAATATTGCAATTATAGATGCTACGTTACATTTATACGCTCTTAGCTTTATGAAGAAACATTTAAATTTTGATTTCAATAAATTGAAAAATGGCCGAAACCATGGATACCTTAAATAAATAAAGGAAAAACAGAAAACACTACTCCACATAGATAAATTTTACTGACTCAGTTTATTGTTCAGTAAAATTTATCTATGTGGAGTAGTGTTTTCTGTTTTTCCTTTATTTATTTAGATTTCAAGCCCATCGAATCACCTATTACATCGCGTGGCAGTACTATAAATTTGATGTTTGCGCGAAATATTGATTTTTGTCTGTTGCCATTTCTAACATACTCCTCTTATCATTGACCAGTGGTTTGTAAGTTGGGAATGCCATTGGTTAACAATTTATGATGAATTGCAAGTACATTTTTTGTGTGAACATTTTATATCAGAAATTAATTTTTTTATATTGTGTTGCACAAAGTTCTTTCTTATTCGCCATGTGGCTTCAAGACGTATTCTACGATTTAACTAGCGGCCGTGTTCCAACACAGCCCCGTAATTTTTTTGATTCCGTATCATTACTCGTGGTAGGCCTGTGCCAATGTACCATTCCGCCATACCAATTTATTTTTATCTTTTATCTTTAACTAGATTATATTAAATTATATTATCTATTATCTTATCTAGAAAAATATTTAATTCTCATCTTTATCTTAATCTAGATATTGTTTTTATTTTATTTTGCCCAACTCTGCATATATGTTACCATTTACTCAGATACCTCACTATTATTAATAATTATTCCATCCCCATGTAAATTAATTTTCAAATTGTTTATCAAAACGTCAACTTTCAACAGATTCTATCGTATCTTGGTGGAATTCAGACTTCGTAAATACTCAAAGTTCAAGTATCACCGCCGTTCCGCCAAAATGAGAATCCAGTCCCCAGCAAAGAATTGTGTAGATTCAAAACACAAATTATTCTTTTTTGTTCGTTGATTATTTATCTGTCCAGAAGAGGCGACTTGCATTATCTTTATCCCTTTCATTTTTTTAATTATAACACCGCCTGAGCTTGTTTAAAGGAAGCAAACTCAATGAAATGCTACCATCTTGCAAACGCCTTATGAATCTCTGCTTGCCATCATTTGCGTACCCAACAACTTAATTTATAGTCCTCTCTGCTTGAAATGGTGAACATAAACCAAAGAATCTGAGATCTGAAATCGCCAAGACAATAAATCTAGGATCCTTATAGTCCAAGACCCTCTTTTCTATTTCATTAATTTTACTGTTTTCTGTTTCATTTTCCATATATATTAAATTCTTACTTCAGCCCCCTCACTCCTCACCCACCAACGAATTCAACAAGGGGATGCAGACTGGCACCAGGGATACGGGGATAGCCTAACCCTAAAGCCCAACCATGCGAATAGTCTGAACGGCTAGTTTCAGGTTCCCATCCTTCAGAGAAGCAGGGGCCAAAGTGGTGTGTTATTCGGGAACAGCTTTCCCGCAACCACCAGAATCCCTTTTCGCCGAATACCGGTCGCCGTGCACGACAAACACGGGGGTGAACGTACAGGTCACACAGGAGCCTTATAAAGCCTCCGTTTCGGCAACGGTCACCTGGGTGGATCCATAATCGACTGGACAATTTAGCACCTCAGCCAAGGTTTGTCTGGCATGGTGTCCCTGCCCAGCATTGCCCTTAGCATCATTGAGGCACTCAAGCCCCTCCACCACATCAAGGTAGTGCCCACGGAAGGGACCGCACTCGTATTGCCAACTGGTATGGTGTTATCACGATATAAAATTGGTGAGTTTACTGTTCTTTTCAGGTATCATTAATATGTGTGTGCATAATAGTTTGGAAAATACAGTGTTTTGAAATCGAATGAATCCTTTATAGTAACCTTATATACAAGGGGCGTTCAAATTTGACATGGACTTTATTTTTTATAAAATCAGGAAACTACAAACACACACACACGCACACACAGCAGTTATTTCTCAAAGAACTCTCCTTGCTTCTCTATACATTTTTTTCAGCGTTTTGGGAGCATCTAGATACCGGTTCTGTTGAAATCTTCAGGATGATGTCGAGAAACCACTTTTTTCACTTCCTCACTGAAGCTGAACCTCTGCCCTCCCAAGAATTCTTTCAATGGTCCAAAAAGGTGACAGTCGCAAGGGGAGAGATCCGGACTATATGGAGGACGTGGTAATATGTCCCATTTGAGTTCCGTCACTGTGTCCATAGTCAGTTTGGCTGTGTGTAGTCTGGCATTGTCTTGCAGAAAACAAACAGCACTGCTAAGAAGTCCTGGTCGCTTTTTCCTTAGTGCCGGCTTCAGGGATGTCCTCGAAATGTCACAGTAATAGGGTGCATTTATGGCTCGACGTTCTTCCAGAAAATGCATGTGAATGATACCCTTAATGTCCCAAAATACAGCCGTCATCGTTGCCGATGGTGTCTTCTTGAAATTCTTCGGTCGTGGTGAGTCTGGGTGTCGCCACTCCATGCTCGCATGCTTGCATTCAGGAGTATGGTAATGAATCCATGTCTCGTCTGCAGAAGCATGGAACAGATTTTTACCTGGGTGGTTTTGTGATCCTCGAAGAGTTGCTTAGGGACCCATCTGGCACAGATCTTGTTGAATTTCAACTTATCGTGGATAATGGTCTTTACTGTCAATGCTGATATTCCGTATTGAAGCCAATTCTCAGACATGAATTCCTGTCCCTTATGAGCTCATTTGTTCGTGCGATGATGTCATCATTGACAGCAGTTGCTGGCCTTGCCTTATGAGGTCCATTGCCGGTGGATTCTCGCCCTCTTTCAAACTTTTGGCACAAAGCAAAGAAGGATGTTTGAGACAAGCATGATTCGGTGAACTGTCTATGAAGTCTCTGAAGAATTTCAGATGCTTTCACACTTTCGTTATGGAAAAACTTGTTGTTCCACTTTGGTCGACACATCACTGTCCGCCATTTTGTGTAGCCCCTTCAGACACAGACCTTAAATTCGATTGTAAAAATTTTGTTTTTACATTTATTATATTGATACTGTTACATTAAACATAACCAGCAGTTTTTTATTTATTAACATTTTTTATTATCTTTTTACATGTATGGCTATATTTGCTACCGAAATATACATATTTATTAGAGAATCAACAGATTTTATTCATGTCACTTATTTAGTACGAAATTTTACAAAACATAAAAAAGTACCGCACTTTTGACAAGGTAAACGTCCAAGATACAAGTTGGAAACATATGTTGCCAAGGTGACTGAAGGGGTTAAACAAACAATCGGTTGTCATTGGAACCGGACGAGTGGTGTTGCATTTGCATGACAGGCGGTAGTTGCCATCCCAACAATGAAATTTTAGAATTTTACAAACAATGAAATTTACAAAATATAAAGTCCAGGTCAAATTTCAACGCCCTCTTATTAGATGGAATAAAATCTATTCCATACAATACACCCCTGGAGTCATCAAGTTCGTGGATTCGTCGCATAGCGTCGCTGGCATACATTGCAACACTTAGGTTGCATCCTTGATGATGCCTTATAAGGTATACTACTGTTCTAGCGAGAGTCAGTTTCGTACGTACAGGTTAAACAAATTATGGTCTCTGCTTTGAAAGACGGTTGAATGAGAGCGGTAGAACTCGAGAATATCGCAGTTTGAGCAAATGGGAGAATCTGAAATTCTGGCAAAAATTGGTCAAATCAGCTAGTGAAACCTTTCAGCTGATTAAACAAGTGTATTGCAATAAAGCCATGGGCCGCATTATTACGTTCAGATTGCATAAATGTTTTGTAGAGGCCAGGGATAGTTTAAAGGTTGTTGTGCGAACTGGTCGGCCAACAACAGTCTGAACTGAAGTCAAGATGGGACGTTGGTGCGTGCTAACCGGTCGCAATCGCTAGATGACCTGGCAGCAACGTTAAGAGATCATCACTGCCATAAGAGCAGTACGGAATATTCCTGCAAATGCCTTTCGGAGGTGTTTCCACACACGCATTGCGGTCAACGGCGACTATTTTGAAGGAGGATGTGGATATATGTAAGTTAGTTTGAAGAAATTGTCATATGATGCCACAAAAACAACAGTCCATGAACTTAATAACTGTAGTCCTATATAAGTCCCTAAAAAATCACACCGTATTCATATTTGCTATGACTTTTCTTTTCCCGATTTAATCGGATCTGACTTTTGCATACTAATATCTTAACTTATGTGAAATTTCATCTTTAACAAAATAACAATTTTGCATTGCGAAATAATATTTTCGTCGAGAATCATTATGCGCAACAAAAATATTGTCTCTCTTTTCCGCCTCTTCCCATTACTTCATTAGTAATTTTTTAATTTAACCTTATGTTAATTAGAAACATAAACAAAAGCTAATACAGTTTTCCTTGACAGGCCACTTACCTGTTTTTTTCTCTTTATTATGCAATTACCTTCCAAGTCAATTTCAATTTAAATAATTATCTTCCGCTCAGTTTTTCATGAATTGTTAATGGAAGTCTTTAATAAGCTATAAATAAAATGCCTCTTATGAATAAAAAGATGAAGTTGAAATAAACAACTCTCATACTCTCATAAAAAATTTCATGTGGATTTAAATTTATTTGATTCTATTGGTGTGCAAATTAATTCTGTCGGATTTTTTCGATTTTAATTATATTTATTTCTCGAAAACTATTGTTACTTATCTATTCGAAGTAATTTCTTTCGGCTGTCACCATCTTTGCCCTCATCAATGTTCTTTATTGAGCGTCAACTGCAACTAGCCATCAACAAGCTTGTTACCTGGAGCAACGAAGTAGGCTTTAAATTTTCATCCCAAAATACAAGGGCCGTCAACTTTTGTTATTTGAGAGGTCTCCATCTAGACTCGGACCTTACACTATATGGATCTCCTATCTCAGTGATGGACTCATATAAATTCTTGGGTCGACCTTTGATAGGAAACTATCATGGCTGCCACATCTTCGTAATCTAAAAGCGAGATGCTTACAAGCCATGAATGTTTTTCGCTCTATTTCCGCTACCAAATGGGGCGTTGATAGGAAGATGCTCTTGTTTTTATACGGCTCCCTAGTTAGAACTAAATTAGACTGTGGAAGCAATGTTTATGCCTCAGCTTCAAAGAGCACTTTGAAGCTGTTAGATCCCGTCCATAACCGAGGCATAAGAATTGCCACAGGAGCTTTCCGTACAAGTCCGGTAGAGAGCCTTTATGTGGAGGCTTCTGAACCCCCATTATGGTTTAGAAGAGTCAAACTCCTCCTCAAATATGCTCTTCACGTATATGGTGAAAGTCAGCATCCAGCTTTTGCCTGTTTTTTTGATAAACCTAGTATCCCTCCCCATCACTCTTTTAGAAGCATCAATAATTGGTTCCAGAATCTTCTGGAGAGCCTGAACCTCATTTCCAGCCATGCATAGCCGAGAGGTCAGAGATGTCCCTCAGTGGATTCTCCCCCAACCAGATGTAAATTACAACTTATTTGCTGGGAAAAAATCAAACTTTATGGAAGCTGAAATTAACGCACTCTTTAAGGTTTTTTTAGAAACCCTCCCTGATGGCTTCCACATATATACAGATGGGTCCAAATCTGAGGACGGAGTTGGCTGTGCGTTCCTTATAGATAACAGTGTATTTTCTTATCATTTGCCAAACGAGTTCTCCATCTTCTCAGCGGAATTGGTAGTGATAGCCAAAGCGTTAGAGTTCGCTTTTAATTATCCAAATTCCAACATCTGGATATTCACTGATTCACTGAGCGCTTTGCAATCTTTGGAATCATTTAATTCTATAAACCCTTTTGTTCAAAGAATCCAGGAATATCTTTATTACCTGGATTCACAAGGTACCAGTATTCATTTTGTCTTGATCCCTAGTCACATGGGTATCCTACAAAATGAACGGGTCGATAAGGCGGCAAAACACGCGATTACTCAGTTACCGATCTCTGAATTGCTTTCAATCCCCGAGCATTTTTATCCGGTGATTTCCAAAACACTCAGTGTTACGTGTAAATCTTAATAAATGAAAATAGAGTACGCTGTGGGATAATTAAATGACACGTAAGCAGAGGGCGTGAAAGTAAAATAAAGTATTTATTTACCAACTGAATAATAAATGAGATAGTGGCACCTTAAAGCTAAAAATAAAACAAAAACATCTCAATAATAGGAATTAGCAAAATATCAAATAAACAAACACCAAATGGCGACAATTTTAGTCTACCATCCAAAATAAAAAGAACACTTGTTTACTTAGCACATACACACTTTTCACTAGTATTAGTGGAAAAGCACTTGGATTCTATATTCAAAAAGCAGCTTGAAGAAGCAAAAACAATCAGAAACCGAATAATAAACACTGTTCGACGACGTTGCCGGCACTAACACTCATTAACCTTCCACGTAGATGCACAATACACTTAATAACGAGAGCTGAACATTGATCAGAGCTCTTTTCAGAAGCACTCTATGGTGTAATATGTTTTACACATTAAACATGAGGCGATGCTCTAGTAACGTTAATAATAGACACAGCCGAGAAAACACACACACACAAATGTCACTGTCCGGTGAGATTGAAATTCTAGTAGGTAAACTTTAACGCCGAGATGCAGCCGCACACTCCTAAATAGAAACAGAGAATAAGTACTTAACTAGCTTAGAATTTAAGCAGGAATAGGAGACGTGCGTCGTCGACAAATACTCGTTGCATTCGGCCAGACGTTTTGACAAATCAATAAGTTAATGAAGCTCGGTTTAACATTAAGGAGAAATAAAGATATATATAAATATATTGAGTCACTCTAAATAAGAACGAAACCTAATCCGTCCAACAGATAGGCATAAAGTCCGAAAGGCCACAGACCGCGTAGATATGAAACGTAGGTAAGCCGGTATGCTTTCAGTTCCGCAAAAACTATCAACGCAAAGTTGGCGTTTGAAAATAGCTGAATTTTAACACTTACCATGCATTCCATACGGTGTCTGATGGTCCAACGAGGAATCTTATTTCCTTCACCCTCGTCCTCTATCGAAAAAACTTTATAGTTCACTCTGCCACGTTGGCACCCCGACGGCTTCGTATTAGCGGAGTTCTCCTCTCCTTCGTCGCTCGTCCAAGATGCCAATTCCCCGTAGCTAGTGGTCGCTGGCGCCGGTTTGGATAAAACAGTCTTTCTATCCACTGCATTTAGGCAACCTATCACGCTGCCATAACCTGATATTTCGCCATACGGGCTGTTTTTCCTCTCACTCCCATTTTGACGACCTCTCCATAAGCTTCCAACTTTCCTCTCCTTCTCTTCTCGTGAATCTCTCTCTTGGTGACGAAACTCCCGCTCTCTTTCCTCATTGGTCGGGACCTGCTGACGCTTTTGACGTTGAGCATCGCCTCGCTTCCCTTTCCAGCTCGATGAATAGAAATAACGAGTGTGGAAAGGGGCGATGACGTCATCGGAATTTTGACTGACGCTCAAATTCCGTGACACTCAGATCTTCTTGGCAAGATTCTTGGCCTCTGAACCCTGCTAATAAATTATTTGAAATAAAGCCTGCCATCACACCCTGGTCATTACCTGGTCTAACAAACAGGCGAGAAGATGTCGTTCTTACTCGGCTTAGGATTGGTCACAGTCGTCTTACTCACATCCATTTATTAAAAAAAAGAACCAGCGCCATTGTGTTCTTCTGGAGCAATGCTGACTATTAAGCATAATCTAACCCAGTGCCCTTTGCACACTAAGCTACGACGCTCATTAGGGCTGAATCATTCCTTAGATTTTTTGTTGGGGAACAATCCCATAATTTTTAAATTCATATAGTCATCCTTTTATTGCTTTTGCATTGTATATATTTGATCATTAAGTATAGGTTTCATTTAGTGCGATTTACACACTAATCATATTCATCAGTTTTTATTAGGGGACAACTCAGAAGAAAATAGATTTTAATCAACTATTTTATAGTCAGTTAGTGCCCTTTACACACTAATGATTTACACAGCCCTGTACTAATATTTCTTATTACGGGAGAACCCTGGGGAAAAATGTCTGTTTTTAAATTTATTAGTGATTTTAAAATCTCAGTCATAATTTTTATTGTTTTTCCATCTTTGTCATTCAAGTTTTTATAAATTTTTTTCATCTGATTTTTTAAAAAATTTTGGCCCATAAACTGTAGGTTTTTAAACTTTCTGTCGGGCGCAAAATGGCCATAGCAGCCGATTTCCTAAAATTCCAACCAACCAACCATCTTTGCCCATCGTTCAGGCAGCATTTGGATTCCGTGGCGGAAAAACAATTCATCCTTCGACTCGATGAAGTCGGTGGTCCAATTTCGCGCTTCTTCATTTCGATATCAGTTAGTGGCCAGACGATTCTGCATCGACTGGAAGAAGTGGTAGTCCGAAGAAGCAATGTTCGGAGAGTACGCCGGGTGGGGTAGGTCTTCCACCGAAGTCGTTAAGGTCAATCTTCACCACTTGAGCAATGTGAAGACGAGCAGAAGCTAAAATATGTACTATTTGGCCCTTTATAAAAATAAGTTTGCGACCCCAGGTCTTATGTGAATTTTCTCTGATACAAATTTTTTTCAGATGAACGTATTTTCAAAATAGGATGAAAAGAAGTCCCATCTGGACAATTCAGATGGATTACATTATTACTTGTATGATTCGAAGAATGATCATTTATTGGAGGGTCAGTTATGATTTGGGCATCATTTTTAAGTCTGATTGGCAATAATAATTGGGACACTGAAAATTGTATTGATTCTATAGAAAGACTTTTGCTTTTCTTTTTCAGGTGCATATCATAACTTTAAGCTTTAATTTTAACCTCTGGCTACATCTAAAAGTACAGCAAGAAAATACGAATATTCTTGTGGCAAAACAAACTCAAGAGTATCTCTTGGCCAACAAATTCCTCTAATCTAAAGCCAATCGAGAACCTTGAGGGTTTTATCTCAGAATGCTTAGGCCAATGAAAAACAACACAAGATCAAAGTGTTCTTGATTACATGTTTTCATTATGTTGGCAAGACATACATTTATCAAATACTGCTAAACACTTTATGGATAGGACAAGACAAGCTCCGCGCTCCACCCGACTCCATTTTTATGTTTTACTCCATCTCTTGGAAAACGCACCAATCAAAATGGCACTTTACTCATGAATGGTGTTTTCTCTGCCTCATGTTACTGAATAAACTCTGTTTTGTTTCATTTCACTCTATAGCTATGTGCCTCCGAGAAGGCGAAATACTAAAACGCGTCAGGCTTAATACGAGGGTTGTTCAAGAATTTTTGCCTCCTAATCCGTAACTTTTTTATTTGTTAACCGATTTTCAAAATTCTTTTATCTGATACTTACATATGTCGTCTATGTAATGCACTATTCACTATTCGACATAATCCCCATACCTTTCCACGCATTGCGCCAAGGCGTGACTAGTCGGGTGAACCACTATTCCGGGGTTGTTGTCGACACGAGGATCGAACGCATCTTTCATCTCGTCAGAACGTAACTCATGTCCCTTAGGGTGCTCTTTCTTCTTTGGGAAGTGGTGAAAGTCGCAAGGTGCAAAATCTTTCATTTTTGAACTGTAGGCGCTGCAACGCCTCTGGTGTGCGGCGATCGTGTGCGGGCGGGCGTTATCGTGCTGCAGAAAAGGGTCCAAAGTTGTTATTCAATCTTCGAGAAAATATGCCTAACCGGGACGAGTATGGCCTAAAAGGCCGACAAATTAATTCCCTGGTAGGAAGACCTAAAACACTTAAAAATTTTAAAAATAAAAGTTGGTCAGGAATTGTTAGTAGGTAGATTGTTAGAGAAGATTTTTAAATTTAAATGAAACTTGTCATTCAGAGAATGATGTTAAAGAACGAACTTGTTCCGGTAAAGAATACCACCATTTAGTACCGATATAGGAAGCCCATCGCCTTTGATAGTTATTTCTTGCAAAAGGAAGTCTAAGTATGGAAGCAGAGCAGATGGAATAAGAATGTATCCTATGTTGAAGGACTATATAATAGGAGTATAACGAATCAATTGTTGATTAACTTATTTATGAAATTGGTAGTTTCGCCATATATTCCCTGCTTTATCAAGGGTATACAGAGGCTTCACGCCCTTATATACAGAAATACGGTACAATGGAAATAATATGATTGGATAAAATACAACGAATGGCATGACAAAGTCAATGAGTAATATACACAGCTGGCAAAAAAAAATGCAACACCTAGAAGGAATGGGTCGATTTTGCACACATATAGCATTGGTGGCATACAATAAATGATTCAAATTGCAAGAAAATAATTCCAGAAGAACGCCCATGCCTCAATAGACCACATTAGTATGTCGTATAAACGCCGTGGGCTTGAATGCAGACCTCGACAAATGCATGCATGCGGTCAAAAGATGCTAGATGTCGTCTTGCAGTAGCTAGTTTCAAGCCTCCTGAACATGCTGGCGCAATTGTGAAATTGCTGCAGCTGGTGTGCAGCGACGGTGAACGTCATGTCCCTTCATGTCCCACACATGCTCAATTAACGCAAGTCTGGAGACCGTGCTGGCCAGAGAAGTAGTGCCACATGTTGTAAGGCCTGCAAGGTAATACAGGTAGTGTGTGGACGGGCATTATCCTTCTGGAAAAACATGTTACCCTCCTGTTGCAAGAAGGCCAGAAGAACAGGTTCTACAATCTGCTGGACTTACCATACAATCTGCTGTTCAATGTTCCATCCCCAAACACTAAAGGTGATCGCGAGTTGTAACTGCTCGCACCCAACACCATTAAACGCCAGGGGTTGGACTTGTGTGCCATAGACGGATGCACTGTGGAAGATGGCGCTCTGTTGCTCTTCGAGGCACACGTATACACGTCTATTAATTGTGTACAGGCAGAATCTGCTCTCATCACTAAAGGCCACAGACCTCCATTCGGCTCTCCAGTGGGCTCTTTCGCGGCACCACTGCAACTGCGCAGCGCGGTGTTCTTGCAGAAGTTGGAGTCTGGCTAGAGGGATCGCGCCCACAGTCCTGCAGCTAACATACGGTTACCAATGGTCCGTCTTGACAAAGCTGGTGCCA
Organism: Rhysida immarginata; assembly: GCA_023313115.1. Lineage (NCBI taxonomy): Eukaryota > Metazoa > Arthropoda > Chilopoda > Scolopendromorpha > Scolopendridae > Rhysida > Rhysida immarginata. The sequence continues at coordinate 38,184 of JAHWFO010040018.1, forward strand.
CTCTGGCCCTTATCTCTGCTGTTGATGCCGTACGGTTGCTCACAGCTTCTCGCACGATTCGACGGTCTTGACGTGGGTCAGTAGTGCATGGGCATCCAGAACCAGGTCTACGGGAGTGCGTTCCTTCCGTAAATCACTGTTGACAACATCGAGCCACCACAGATGAGACATAGAAACATTACGATCGACCTGCGCCGCTATACGCCGATGAGACCATCCAGCATCTCTAAGTCCCACAATCCGACCACTGTCATACTACGTGAGTTGTTGCGCAGGAGCACGACGGCGTGTGCGAGGCATTGCAGTTGTTGGCAGCATACATACAGTCAACTGTTTCAGTACAATGCAGGTGCCAAATTGACGATTTCATGCAAATCTGGTCGAAACTATTCTTCTCCAGGAGGGGCATGAGCGCCACCCTGTACAACGTTCTTCTGGACGTATTGTCTTGCAATTTGAATCATTTCTTGTATGCTACCAATGCTACTTGTGTGCAAAATTTCAAATAAATCCATATTCCTTCTAGGTTTAGCATTTTTTTGCCAGTATTATAGTCTGGATACAATGACTGGATAAAGGTAGAAGCTAAATAAACAGCTAGGTACAATAAAGGATAAGCGGTTGGGTACAATAAAGGATATAAATACACTAACTGGATTAAAGCAGAAAAAAAGGAATGGATAACAAATAAAATCTTGTAAACATTCCAAGGAGGAGCTTTAGCAGTGAAGCAGAAATACATTTATACATTCATTAAAAAGATATTTACCCCCCAACGCCAATGTAGGGTAAGGCAACTAGCAGATCCTGCAGTCATCTACTTTTACCCCTTTATCTGCACTTTTTACTTCTCCCCAAATTTTTTAATCAACAGTTAATTTTCTCGAATGTAATATATAGAAAATGTAACAAAGCTCATATTTTCTTTCCTTTCTCATAATTTCCGAACGAATGACATATCACATGCCATATGTTGCCTTAGTTCTAAAGACCAAGTGACTCCCACCCCCGCAAATCCGACCCCAATGGAACAACTGGGCCTAAACTTCATAGTAATGTAGATCTTGCCTAGAGGAATGCGGATACTGAATTCACGCCTTTACGTACCTAATTGCACATAGATATGTTGTCGTCTCTAAATTCCACCCCCGTAATTCCGACGCCAGTGTACCAATCAAAACCAAACAAAATAGTGCAGATGGACATGCCCATAGGAAGCTACATTCCGAATTTCAACCTTCTACCTAAAAAAATGTAGGAATTATGAAGGGGACGGACGGACATTATAAAACCAATAAGTAGTTCCATTCTTCCGCTACTTAATAATATACGAGGGTCGTTTTTAAAGTAAGAACCGTTGTGTAATAAAAACAAAATTACTACATATATTTTCGAAATTTTTTCTTTACCAGATTCTATGTACCTTTAACTATTTTCCCACATAGTTTTCAAGTTTATTTAAGAACTTGTCATAGCCCTCAATATCCTTCCGAATGAGCACTTCATAAAAGCTGCCGCCGGTGAAAAGAGTCACGCAGTTTTCACTTGTTTATCGTCGCTGAAATGAGGGCTGCCGATGACCACCTTTAGATCCAGGAACAGATGGTAGCCATTAGATGCCAGGTCCGGACTGTAAGGCGAGTGTCTAGTTGTTCCCAACAAAAGAGAACAGCTTGACCACCCGCCTTACAGTCCGGAGCTCGCGTCCAGTTAATCCGGGATCTAAAGGAGTTCAACTGCGGCCTGCATTTCAGCGACGATGAAAAAGTGAAAACTGCATGACTATCTTAACTAGCGGCAGCTTTTATGAAGTGATCATGCGGAAGTACATTGAGCGCTATGGCAAGTGCCTAAATAGGCTAGGAAACTATGTGGAAAAATATTTAAGGTACATAGAATCTGGTAAAGAAAAAATTTTGAAAAAATATATAATAGTTTTGTTTTTATTACAAAACGGTTCTTACTTCAAAAATGACCCTCGTAGTTTATGAGCACTTGAGCAATCGTGCGTCGACAAAGCGATTTCACGTACGTGCGCCGATGTCAGTAATGTTTAAAAGATGAACAGAAAATAACAATGTATTCTTTCTTGACAAATCGATTGTTATATGACATGCCAGTATCTTTGTATTCTTTACACTCACTGTTTTAGCACGTGAATTCGACTTGAAGGGATCCATGAAAAATTCTGAAAAGTTGATACGGCCGAGCTAAGACTTTGATGGTCATATTTCTAAAAACATAATTTGAAAAAGTTAATTCGTTTTCAAGTTATCGTGCAAACGGCGGACGACCGGATAAACGTACAGACCAAAAGCCAATTCTTATAAGTAGCTTTTATGCTAAAGCTCCTAATAAAACTTATAAATGTAAAAAGACATAATTGAATCAAGAACAGTTGATACATGAAAAGTCATTTAAATATATATACAAACTAAGAAAAAAAAATACAGAAATTCTGAGACAGAATTCAGAATAGAAAAAATGTCGAAATCGGTTTGACTATTAAGGAGGAGGTCTGGAGAGGAATTCATGGCCTTAAAAATTTCTGTAGATTCCAAAACTGCAATCTTGAATGGGTCGTTACGAAAGTGGAGAATGGACATCACTTCTTCGTGTTTCTTGGGTGCGTGTCTAGTAATGGCGAGATGTTTAAGATAGTGAGATTTGTCATCTTTCTTCTGTAAGCGGCCATATGCTCTTTCAAACGGACGCCCAAGTTGTGGGATGACAAACCATTGTAAAACTTGTCGCGAAATACGCAGGTTTAAACGTTCTACTCTGGAACAGGAAAAATTAATGGTGTTAGGATGCGTGGGAGAGTTTAAGGTGCATAAACAGGGGATAGTAGAATGGAAGGAAATAAAGAGGCCAAACGAAGAAAGAAAATTAGTTAGGCGGGAGAAATGGGGACCAAGAAAGAGTAAGGAATATGTCTGGAGGTTTGGGGTTTAGGAGGGCGAGTTTTCTGCGACGAAATAGACAGGAAAAGATGGAAGAAGAGTAGTCATTTTAAGAGCAGGGAACGGATAATGCAGAATTCAGAAGTACGAGAAGAGACTCAAAGGGGCAGCTTGGGAGCATGGTCAATACGGAAGTGGAGGGAGGCATGTTTATAGGCAGAAGGGTGCGATGAAGTATAATGGATTAAGTTAGAGGACGTGGTGAGTTTACGGAATACAGAGAAAGAGAAACGCTGAGTGAGGAGATCATTAGTGATGAGAATATCGAGGAAAGGGGCAGTTTGTTAACTTTGGCTGCAAAAGTGAACTGGATTTGGGGGGAGAAAGAGTTAAAGGTGTTAGAGATAGCAGCAGGAGAGATGCAGCGGGAATCAAAGACAATTAGGATATCATCAACATAGCGAAAATAAGAAATTATAGTGGAGTTAGAGAGGAGCGAGGGCAGGGGAAGCAAAGGTGAATTCAAGTTCTTATAGGAAGACCTTGGAAAGAAAGCTGCTTAGGGGGAACCCTATTCCTAAGCCAGAAGGTTGGGAGTAAAGGGATTATTGAAGGAGAAATAATTTTGGGTAGAAATAACAGAAAGAATAGCGAGGAATTCAACGGAATCAAGTGTGGGGAAGAAGGAGGAAAGCAGGAAATGTTCAAGGATGGAAAGTGTGTCAGGTACAAGGACATTACTGTTGGCACGCCACGAGAAGACCACTGAGTTGCTTAATGTGCTCGTATAGTGTTGCTGTAGTTGCAGATGACTCTGTTCAGTGATGGGGGACGAAAACCAAATTTGAGTCGATCCATGTTTCATCGATGTAAAGAATAGGGAGATATTCTTCTCTTATTTTTTTCATATTTCTCAGATATCTACCTCTCCATGCAAACGTTTTCATTGTTTGGAAATATGGCCAGAACTCATTTTTGCGCTACTTGATTTTAGCGCTTTTCCTCCCTTCATAACTCTAGACTGATCTGTAACTACAGCGACACCGTACGAGCACATTAAACAACTCAGCGTTCTTCTCGTGGCAAGCGAACACTAGTGTATAAATTAGTGATGTCAAGCGACTTAAGGGAATGAGAATCAATACTGTGGAAAGAGGAAAGTTTATCTGTGAGGGCAAGAGAATTATGAGCACATTAGGTAATATGTAAGAGATTAAGGTGGAAAAGGAAAGAGGAAAGAGATTTAGCAACAATATGGGCAGGGACGGGGGAGTAGTTAACAACTGGGCGTATGGGCATATTGGCTTATGGATTTTAACGAGGACATTAAGGGTAGGTGGATGGGACTTGGGAGGAATAAGGCGGCGGAGATGCTTAAAACGGAGGATTTGTTAATAACAGAGATAATTGTTCTATGATATTTAGAGGTGAAATCGGAAGAGAAGAGGATAAAATTGTTAGAAAAAAGGAAATCTCAAACTTTGGAGATATAGACAGAGCGATACAAGATGACGGACACGTTTCCTTTGTCAGCTTTGACAATCTCTTATCCTTTACTGTCCCTACCTGTTTATATACCTTCTACCTTTATTCAGTCATTGTACCCAGACAATATTACTCATTGACTTAGTCATGCCTTTCGTTGTATTTTATCCAATAATATTAATTCCATTGTACCATATTCCGGTATATAATGGCGTGAAGCCTGTAGTGTGTAGCCTTGATAAAGCCAGGAATAAATGGCGAAAGTAGTCGGAAACTTTGTTCTTATGTTATTGTATTGCAAATTATCTGCCAATTTCATTACTAAAAGCAATACTAAGGAATCCCAATTTAATGATCTAATCGATTTATACATAAACAAACATACTTGAATGATGAAGATTTGAAAGACTGTTAGAATCCCAAATAAAGAAAAGAACTGGAAAAACAGAGTGAGTGTTTGTAAGACTTTAAAAACTTCGCAAGAAACATTTTTTAAAGTTAGTTGAAATATATAAAGGAGAAGAACCCCAAAATTGTATACCACAGCTAAGTGAAGAGCGGATTAAGGAAAAATAAAGTAGCTAATAATAAAATGGTAAGGGGAAGTCAGTTTAACCAAGAAATCATTTTTTGCTTTGCGTTAAGTTTGATTAGTATATTATTAACGTGCAGGTCCGAAGATAAATCATGAGATAAATGAATTTGAATTCATTGACTTTTGAAAGTTGATGAGAATTATAATAGATTAGAAAATTATTTGGATCTAAGGATTTATTTCGTAGGTGAAATATAATATATTTAGTTTTTGTTAAAAATATAACTATTGCAATCAAAATGTAGTTCGTAGATGTATTGAAAAACACCAATTTTAAAACCTTGAATAAACACCAATTTGCAGAGTCTGCCGTTTAATTTTTCCATTTTAAAATTTATTTCTTCGAATAATTTTTCTATAAAAACTAAATTAGAAAATACTTAATTTGTTTGTTTTTATTGTTTATTTATATTGTTTACATTTATAATCACTAATATTTAATATTTCTTGAGAAATGTCAACATTTGGGGAGTGGCGTATTTCCATTACTTTAAGAAAGGACGGATATATTAAGAAAATTTCCGATATCTAATATCACTATTTGAACGAGAAACAAATTAAGTTAATGCAGGTTATTGATCGAAAATTCTAACGTAATATTTATTTTAAGAAAAAAAAATGGATTATCTACATCATTTAAAATTTCTTAAGCTGCATTAGTATTCCCTGAAAATTCTATTTCTAACGTATTCTGCAGAGTTTTCACCCCTTGGCCTCTTGAATCAGTCAATTATGCAAATCATATTTCAAGCAAGTTGTTGCTCATCTCGGCGGTTGTTCTATCATTTTTTAATTTTTTTTCCTATGCAGTTCACAGAACGCAGGAAAGGGAAAAACGTACTTAAGATGGCTTCATTTAAAGAGTAAGACATTGCGTTACTTAAATAATTCAAACGAATGCGAATAAATATTCTTATATTAAAAAGGAGTTCACTTCATATGCTGCCAGCGTTTCCTTAATAAACGTTTTCTTAGAGGAAAATCGATTTCCGCAGAAGAAATAAAGACAGGGCATAAACAAACATCTTAAAAGAATGAAGATATTTCTTTAGTAGTACTAGTAAGTGTAGATGAAACATTAATAAACTGAAAACGGAAAATGCTTAATCTAACCTAAATAAATTACGCATTAGCCGAACACAACGATTAAATTTTTATAGGATGTTTACATCAGATGTTCACGTTGCTTTAAGGTTATATATCAGTCCCAATTGATAAGATTTTTCGATTAAATTATAACAAATTAGCATCCCTCGCTATGACTACTGCATCGTTTTCGTCACTTTATACAGGGACAAGTTTACTGCATTTCCTATTATTTGCTTCAAGATAGATGAAAAGAAATATTGGATTGAATGTTTATTCTTCAACGCTCTTGTTTTGCATGTAAATGATACCCTTGCGTGATCTACCTGCATAAAATTTAGATGTGTTTGTTGGAAGTTTCCTCTTATGCTTTAATGATCGCTCACAATCTGTTTTTGTGGGTGTTTCCATCCCAAGGACTCCATATTAAATCGCATTGGCAAGGATATTTGCATGTTTATAATATGTCACGCACACACCATCACATTATCGCAAATGATTAATTTGTTCGAGTGATTAATTTTTGCTCTCCTCATCCATGATAAATAAAAGGCTCTATCAGCTCCCAAAATTGTTAGATATTGATCCCTGCAATTAGTACATTAATGATTTCTTCTTCCCACTTAAGCGTCTTAAAGCTTAAATTTTACGATAGAGTGGCTAAAAACTAAACTTTTATAGAAATGTCTTTTCTTGTTTTTTATCTTTTCCTTGTTAATGCTACAATAAGACGTTTATTTGCATAAATAGATTCAAGCCAACATTACCATAGTGATCTCCGTTGCCAAGAAGGGTAATCTTCTAAACTACCAAGGGAAACTCAAAATGCATTAATAGCAAGACCTTCAAGTTCATTATGGCACATGATTAAAGTGTAAGATGCATCCAAGTTGTTTAAAGAATTCTTCAATTAAATTTTAAGCTAAATTTATCTATTGCCGGGAGAGTTTCTGGAATAACCATATCTTATTCAGTAAATTCCTGGACTAGTTATTTATTCAGGTCCGGGTTTGTAATTGCAATCCTGCTTTGATTGACTGGACACGCCTGGGATACCTCAAATCAAGGATTCAGGCATCGTGTTTCATCGAAAGGGTTTCGATTAAAGATAAACACGTACTGCAAATGTTGGGTTTAGAGAATGAATAAAATAATATTTTAACTCAAATATCAGATATTTAAAATTAAAAAAATTTTAATTATATTAATTGAATTTTTATAGATTTATATTTAAAATAAAATTTTTTTTAAATATTAAATTTTCATTAATCTATATACTGTAACACCCACCGTGTTACGCCCGGTTCGCTGATTACTATATACCTTCCGCCTATGAGCAGCCAAAACGTGGAATAGCTAGAAAGAATTGACTCAAAGTCCCAAGGAGCGTTAAATAATTCCCCTTTATTAATTAACTAGCAAAGGTACCCGGCGTTGCCCGGGATAATTACACTTGGATGTAAACAGAACAATCTCAAAAAATTAAATTAAATTAAAAATAAACACATGAAAATGCTTAGAATTAATACAGTAAAAATTCTTAATGAAAATTCGAAAAAAATCTTTTTAAAGGCTCACAATGGCTGGACCTCTCCAACGATGCCACTGCTAGTCTAAATAATTTCTTACTCACGTAGTCTTACCTCAGATGTATACTTAGTGTTGTTGCAATTTCCACTCTTCACTCGATGTGTTGAAGCAAAACTTGGCCATTCATCACTTTGTGCAGTCTAGCGGTCGCCGATTCTTCTATTTACTTGCTTCCCATTTGCTCAATACATCACGGAGTTAAAGGAGTGCTTCCTCTGTCGTCTTTTCACTCTTTCTCAATAGTCTGCTAACTCTCCATTATCTCCAGTTACTGATCATTTTTAAAGATTTTCAAGAAATTGTTAAGTACTAAGAACTCTCTTTTCTAAGAAAAGCCTGAATAACAGGAATTCTATGCATTGTTATAATTCTTGGAAAGATTGCTTTAACATTACATCATCATTCTGTGCTCATTATTATTGGTGAATTGCGCGTTGATACCATTGTTGATGCGAACACAATGGGCCTATTGTTGCACAAACTTTGCCTTGCATTGTTGGTCATGAGATATATATTGTTGGTTCATGCAGTGTGTTTGTGAATTGCGTGCTGATACCATTGTTGATACCTATTGTTGTACAAACTTTGCCTTGCATTGTTGGTCATGAGATATTTCTCATTAATATGCCTTGCCATAACCATGAATATCGATTTTTTATCGATATTTATTATTTTTCCGAAATCTGAGGTAGACAGTGACCTTCCTCATGCTTTGAAGGTCATGTATGCGAAATTTTATCAAGATCGGAATAAAACTGTAGATTTGTATAAAAAACATACAGACAAACAGACCCACAGACCCACAGACAAACAGACCCACAAACATCCTTCTTTATATATATAGAAGATTATTTATACATTAATTCCCCACGCTACATAATTTTGGTACATAGTTTCTGGAAGAGCCTTGACGACTTCAGTCATAGATTAGTGCCCTATTACGTAATCATCGCTCCAATTCATCCTACAGGTGTTCAGTGGGTTTTTAATCGGTGCTCTCTTCAGGCCAGTTCACTTTTTTTAGCCCTGTCTTCTCATACCATTCTTACACACATTATTCTTCTTTCGTGACAGTTGACGTTGCAAAATTGTCAAAATGAACGGGCTTCAGCTTGGTTGTTAACCAAAATGAGGCTGGAATTTGCATGGCAGTACCGACCCTGGAAATCCACTGATTGGCAAAAGGTCGCCTTCTCAGAGAAATCGTATTTTTTACTCCATTGGACGGATAGACTTTGGCGAATTCGGCGAGATAAGTTAGATAACAAACACCCTTCAACTATTTGAGTGTTTACGCATGGCGTCAGTTTTACAGTCTTGGGAATATTTCGTATCATTTACGAGTTTACGCATGGTGGTTATTCCTGATATTAACAGGTGATCACATTTGATATTAACGTGACAAATTTTAAGACATTCAAATTCAGTTACAATAACTTTGTATTTCTATGTTGTAGGTTGTTCATTAATGAGAAACTAAATAAGGCAGAGTACTATTCGGTGTTACCGCTCCAAATATATCATACAAGGCAATTCCAGCTTTGTTTTTGCTTTTTTTTTTGCTTAGACGTTAACATTTAAGAATTTTGAAATTTGATAGAAAACACAGCAAATAATCCACTCACTGCTGTGCTATTGATATTGTGGTATGAAGCTATTTATTTATTTATTTATTTATTTATTTATTTAAATTTTAGTTTACAGTAATGCCCATCTGGGGCCAGTATGGTTATATAACCGAAAAGTTTGGTTCCCAGTGGGCATAAAGGAAAAAAATTTAAAAATTACGTTATAAATAATTATTATAATTAAATGAAAAGGAGAGAGAAGAGAGGAAAATGAAATTAGGACAGAATAACAGTTAGAGGTTAAGATTAATAGTAAAAAAAAAGTGTTTCAAATGCTTTTTAAACAGACTGCTAGAAGGGTGATTACGAACAGTTAAAGGTAGAGTAAACCACCATTTAACACCCATAAAGGAAACGCAACGTCTTTGATAATTAGATCGACCGAATGGGAGTCTAATTAAATTAGCCCTATGGGTGGAATAAGTATAAATATGGTTATGAAAATTAATAATAAGCTGGCTTAATGTGCCCTCCGAAGCACGGGGGATTCATGATGGAAGAGCTGCTGGCGGACGAACAAACCAGTGGCTATCACCAGCTTCTGGACAACCAGCACTGGTCACTCACCAAATGAGTCAGACTAAAGTCCCCAAATAGCCGTCCCACCCAGCAGTGGTCCTCAGGCCACTGGCTGTTATCCAGCCAGCAGCTGGCCGCGCCTGAAGTTGCTTAACTCCATCGATCAGCGAGCTAACCGAGGAGACAACCAGACTGGGGTTAACGGCAATAATGATATCTGGACGAAGTATTAAGGGTCCGACGAGAAAGAGATTTTTAGATGGGAAATAATATTATAGCTCCCGCCACCTAAGTTAAACGAACTTTTTGGCATGCGCAGTAAGTCATCTCATCGATATGCTTTGTCTGGATTTTACCCATGATGCACTTGTTCTACTATAGTAATGGTGGAAATATCGTTGAAACATGGAAAGCCTATTAAAAGTCATAATATAAAACAAATTGCATTCGAGTCGGCTATTCTGAGTCATTTTTTAATATATTAATTTATTAATTTCATTTATTAATTTCATTTATCTATTTAAAAGAAAAAACGAAAATAGAAACTAAATATAAATACGAAAACAATGTTTCGAAAACGAAAGCGGATGTTTCATGGAATAGCTAAGCGATTTACTTCCCGTTAACGTCTATTGGCTGGTATTAGAAATGACGTCATTCTGTCGTTCAACTTATGTGGCGGCAGCTATAGTAACTTCATCAGGAGTAGTTGGTTGAGCAAATTTGGATGTTTTTAACACATTCAGCCATGAGGGGGAAACAGGAGAGAAAATGAGAATGTCAATCGAAGCCTGTATAAAATACAAAGGAAAACTAATGGAAGAACTACCATATGCGACTGAGTTCTGCATATACTAATGGTTCTGCCAAACAACTTTGCATAAAGTCTTTCTTTTGTTTTCCCTGAATAGTGTGGATCGTACCTCAATATTCGTACCTCAATATGCCTGTTAGTATCCTAATGTTTAGTCGAATGGCCATCATGTCAAATCTGACAAACTTACAACAGGACAAACTGTTGGAGTCAGGCTAGTTGGCGCGTCCATTATAAAAGTCGCTATATTATTTGGAATATCGAGAGTAACTATATCAAAGGTTGTGACTGCATACAATGTTAATACGAAAATATCGTCTGCAAAATACAAGACTGGTAGGAAACCGATACTAACTCGTAGAAACAGGAAAGCATTGAAAATGATTGTCAGCACCTAGAAGAAGAAGCAGAAGAATATTTATCACACAATAAGTATAAGCAGTCATACTAGTTGATTGTTGCTACAGTACATCTTCCATGTCATCCAAAAAAAAGATCAATACAGGCTGGATGGTGACAGCATTCAATATCCTGTCCATAAACATTATACATTAGTGCAGGAGCGGTCCTTTGTGTCGAAGGCGTATACACAAAGGAATGTAGCTATTACCTGTCTTTGACGGATACTGTTACGACCTCATTCCCACATAGAAACGACTTTCTTCAATGAATATTGCCAACCTCCATTCATTCGTCCTAGGAGCCCGTTCTTGGCAGAATTGGAGGCGCAACTGCCTGCGTGGCGGCCGGAGTCCTGCTTACAGAACACGATTGCGGATGGTCTGAGTCGTGATATGACTGTGGCTCTGATTTGAGTGGACGCGACTGTTCCTTCAGCTAGAGCGGCGTTTCAAAAGCGCCAATCCTCACGTAACCCGAAAGTCTGCGCTGTCTTGCACCACATTTGGGGTTGAAAATTCTTCCTGCATCCGCCGTCTCCAACAGTTATGCACTACAGACATTTTCTGTCCAACTTTCATCTGGAGAAGGACCACCCTGCCTCCCGAAGGCTCACTATGGGACTCGCTCAAACTCCGTCAGCTGGAACAATGGTAAACGGTGACGACTTCCATGCATGTTACACGATCTTTAACGGTACTGGACAGACGAAACAAATGCTGATATTTGGTTTCAAAATATCCAGATTTTAGAACATCTGGTATCCTCTGTACTAAAGTGTTTACTCCGCACTCCTGAAAATTTGTTCACATACAGCATAACTTCTGTCCATGTAAAGTGTAAAGACAAAGTATCTCAGCGGACAGTTTAACATAGCGTTCTGTGTAGGGCCTGCGTAGCTGTCGCCCAGGCGAGTCTTTGCGGTTAAGGCACGCCATTGCCAACTGCGCCTATAATGGCCAGGGACTATAGAGGCCTGGAAGTAAATTGCCTGGTCCAGCGTTGACGGTCGACATATTCTGGTCTATCAGTGGACGGTCGACTGCGGATACGCTGATTTCCGACAGAAACTGTGACCCCGAACGGTCAGTTGGACGGATACGATCTCGCAACACATGGGAACCTGGAGGATCAGCTGATGAGCGCTTGGTACCAATTTTTCGACTGAAAAATGGAAGGAAAAATTCTGCGACCTGGATTCGAACCAGGAACCTCGACTATCATGGCCGACGCCTCTACCAATTGGGCTATCGCAGATACCCGGACATCCAAGCTGTCACAAAGTGTATTAAAGACAACCAAGTTGTCACGGTTGAAAGCCCAATGAGAGGCGGGCTCTGGGCTCTCAGATCGAGAATTTCTCCTATCCAAACCATCAGAAAGTTTGATGAACTCACAGATAATAATTATAAACTGGAGATTGTCTCTAAACGAAAAATTATTACATGTGTTTGGAGACAATCTCCAGTTTATAATTATTATTATTACGCTTGGTACCAGATAACTTAGACTACCTACTAGCACCTTATCGAATTAATGCTTCACTGAATATCCGTGGTTTTGCCGAAAGGTGGTCCTATGTCGTATAAGAAAAAATATAAAATAAAGGAAACTAAAGACATCCGATCGGCTACTGGAATAGGATCATCGCCGATATTCAGCAACCAATTGGATGGCTTATGAACAGACTGGAGAGGTAGCAATTTTTCATCTTTAATGGAGTGAATAATTTTAAAGTCATCTTTTGAGAACTTATAAAATATGATCTGCAAAGTAGAAATAGCCATTTGCCATTTTAATATAGAAGATATGCTCCTTTATTCTTGTTTTTACCCCCCCCCCTTTTTTTTTGAATGTCCCAGATAAAACTTATTGCAAGAGGAACATTCAAACTTATAAAACCCCGGACAGGGGTTCTCTAGGAATTCTGTCTTTTAACATATTAAGCTTTTTCTTCAATGTATTCTAACTTTTGAAGGCTACTTTATAGTTGATTTTTTCCAAATCCTTTTATAACCACTTTTCAAATTTACTTTGTACGGAAGGAAAACAGTTTTACTATTGGAGTCGCGGGTAGCGTAAAGTCAAGCGACTTATCAGTTATTATACCAAATTAGAAGAAAGATGGTAACACTTACCATTCAGTTCAGAGCGGGCAAGACGGGGTAAATATGGCTTCGAAGCGGCTATGGAATACATTACTGAGGAGAAGGCGGCCACAGGTGACGTTGAGTAGATGTTGGGATCCCAGGAGACTTATTTACCACGGAGAGGATTGAATAAGATGAAACGCAAGATGGCCGACATCTCAACGTTGGAACGAGAGTAGATAAAGTCCTTGTTTAGGTGAATATTAATGAGGTGGGCGTGGCCGATTAAACCTCAATTTCCACCAATCAGCGTGCAGGATTCACTTCACGTGACCCCCCACCACCCCCTACCCCTTCCTGCATAGGCGTTCAACCAATCTGCGTGCAGATTGCGCCTCACGTGACCCACCACCTCCCTCCCCCCGGTTTTGGGTGTTGGGCTTTTAATTTGGGCGTTGGTCCTTTAATTTGGGCGTTGGTTATTTAATTTGGGGCGTTGGCCTTTTAATTTGGGTGTTGGTTATTTAATTTGGGCGTTGGCTTTTAATTTGGGCGTTGGCCTTTTATTTGGGCGTTGGTCTTTTATTTGGGTGGGGCCTGGAATAAAATTAATTTTATCATCCTCTTCTATACCCCTGGTGCTGGTGATATAAGCACCAGCACCAGGGTGAGAGATTAGAGGGGTCCTGACCACAGGGCAAAATCCACTTAGGTGATTCTGTCTTACAAGTGAACACAAGTCGATTCGCTTATATTCTACCTAAATCAGCAAGCGGCTTCCGTACTGGCGCCTCAGCGGATTAAACTAATTGCCTAATTACTAATTCGCTATTGTTTCTCGGGTAACCAAATTTTTTCCAAACTCTTTTACAGTTTCTTCTACGACTGCTGTTTCAAATAAATACAGATGTGTTCTTTACATAACTTAATTTAAATTTTTGTCATGGATGAGGCATTTTCTAACCCCGCTAATGCGGCCGGTTTTGGTGGCGTGAGAGGTTTAGCTAAACAAACAAATCATTCTGAAAAAGAGACAGGTGAATGGTTAAGGAGCGTGAGAGCTTATACGCTGCATAAACCGGTGCGTCATCATTACCCCCGTAATCGAATGCGTGTATATGCGCCATTTGAACAATTTCAAGTGGACTTGGTTGATCTAACCAGTCTGTCAAAACAGAACGATGGTTATAAATTTCTACTTACCTGCATCGACGTTTTCTCGCGCTATGCGTGGGTCATTCCTCTAAAAACGAAGAGTGGGCTTGAACTTCAGAAAGCCTTTCAAAAAATTTTCACACTCAGCAGTGTTCCTGTAAAAGTGAACAGTGATAAAGGGAAGGAGTTTTTAAACAAACACGTTCAAGATTATTTTAAAGCACTCGACATCGATTTCTTCACCACAGAATCAGATTTGAAAGCCGTTACGATCGAACGATTCAACCGTACGTTAAAAACGAGGATAGTTAAGTTTTTTACATTTACCAACAAACACAGATACATCGACGTCTTACCGGATCTCGTGTTAAGCTACAACCAACGCAATCACAGAGCCCTGGGTATGGCACCAGCTGATGTCAATTAACGAAATGCCCCAGCTCTATGGCTGAAACAACAGAGTTATTATACAGCAGCACCACAAACAAAGCCAAGGTTGCAAGTCGGTGATTACGTACGTATTTCGAAAGTGAAAAACATATTTGATAAAGGTTAACTTCCAAACTGGACAGATGAGGTGTTTGAGGTTTCAAAAATCATTTATAGAAAACCTGTTGTGTATAAAATTAAAGATTACGATGGTTGCGAGGTCTCAGGTGTATTCTACGACCAGGAGTTACAAAAGGTGAAAAAACCCGAAGTTTTTAACATTGAACAGATTATTCGCCGGCGTACGAGGCGTGGTGTTCGCGAAGCTTTTGTGAAATGGCAAGGTTACCCAGTCAGTATGAACAGCTGGGTGCGAGAGAGTGATATTTTAAATGCTTGACAAGAGGCGATTGACAGCAGTTGGGTCCGAGTACAGCCATCATGTATGAAGACACGGATTTTTATGTTACGCTACCATCAAATACACCTACGGGTGATCAAATTCATTCCAATACAACAGCTCATTTTATCACAAGATTGCCGAGGACGCTACGTTTCCAAGGGCGAGGGGAGGTTGGTTTATCGGAAACATATTTCCCTGCCCTCTTCAAGAACATTACGACTGTAAACAACACTTTCGAAATAGGTTTCAAGGCTGATCACATAGATGAACAAATCGATTTCAGCATTGTTTCACCAGTAAGAACTCCGACATTCCAGACTTTCATAATCGAAGTTGAATTGGTGTTACAAGCCTATTTGAAAGATGCTCTCATTTACCATAACCCTTCTTTAGATCTCAATGTCATCATGAGTTTGCCGCTGAATGTCGGGATTCGCTTTAACACGCCCGAATTCTGTAAGTTGTTCAATGTTTCGCCAAATATTTTCTACGAGGACCGTTTCTCTCTAACTCCGAATTACAACGGGCCGTTTAAGTGGGTATCCGATTTTTCTGTTACGTTTAGGTATCCCAAGTCGGCACCTCTTTATCAAAAAATTTTTGAATTTAAGAGTACCAAACTGCAAAATAGGGAAGCCGCAATTGATTTTCTGAAAGCTAGTTTTAGAAAGGCGGGCATCGAGACAAAGATTGTTGATGATCTTGTATTGTTTACGGGGTCCTCAACACGGTTCATCGAATTCCCAGCCGCTGTCAACAATGGATTTATACCGGCTAGGTGTCTGAACAAGAAATTGAAAACACCTATTACTATGCCCTTAAACGACACACATGACGGTTTTATCAGCTGTGTTATTTTTGATCCGCCTGACACTCCAGAACGGTGCATCTTAAAAATTCCCGAGGGGTATTATGATAGTCGTAACGATGTTGTCGAGGCGCTCGTTAAGTTGATTCCATTGAAAGAACAGGCTTTTTACAAAATCAATCTCACACCTAACAAATGTTTTCATTTCAAATGCACAGAAGGTCGCTATATTAGTTTTAGCGAGGGTTTATGTTACACATTGGGTTTACAGGCTGAACTCGCCGACATAGAACTCGTTATCGGTGAGGGTTCAATCCCGATAGATCTTACGCGTGGCATACATGGTTTTTATCTGTATACAGACATCATACAACCGCAGGTCGTGGGTAACACATTCGCTCCGCTCCTACGAATCATACCCGTTTCACATGCCAGACGAGAAGTGATTTATCAGACTTTTCATTCACCCGACTACTTTCCCTTAAGTAAAAACGTCATTGACGCGATTGAAATCGCGGTTCATTCCGACCACGGTGATTTACTTGCGTTTTTAACAGGTAAAACCATAGTGAAATTACATTTTCGTAAGAAACAGCTGTAGTGCGAGGTTGATTTCTTTTTTCTCTCCTCCTCGATTACTTCAAGATGCATATCCCCTATCAGCCGAGCCAGGAAGTGATATCGCGTTACTATTTAAACCAGAGAGGGAATGGTTTACCTGTGTTTAGAGGGTCGGTTTTCCAGAGAGGCAATGGGATTGTATCAGTGTTTTCAAATCTGTTTCGCTTGGCAACACCTTTACTCAAATCCGTGGGCAAGATTCTCGGTCGGCATGCACTAAAGGGCGGTGTTTCCGTTTTTAACGATGTGATACATGGTCAAAATTTTAAACAGTCGGTGTCATCACGTATGAAAGAAGCTGGAGGTAATGCCCTGCAGGAAATGGGTGCTAGAGTTCAGAGAGGTAGAGGTCGTGTTAAAAGACGAAATTCGGCATTTCCTACTCATTCACATGTAAAAAGACCCAGAGGCAACAGCGTGGAGAGCTTTCTAAAGAGTGAATACAGACAAAGAAGTCGAGTGCAGCGTTCAAAAAAGCTGAAAAACGGGCAGAAGAAACAGAAGAAGTCGACAAAAACACAGATAAAACTACGTTCTAAGCCGATTTTAAACATACGTCCTTTATCATCGGTTTTCACCTAATACATACGTAATCATGGCATCAATGATACACCAGCTGAGCACTGAATGTCTCAACAGCGATCTCGACATTTTTTCTATACCTCACACGAGCGGCCAACAGGAAAAGCGGCACGTCACGGGGTACCAGCCAACAGCCATCATCAGCCAAGACGGGGCTATTGAATTCTACGTACCTGGTTTGGCAGATTTTTACACGGATCTCGATCAATCTACATTAAACTTAGAAGTCGTTATCAACAAAGGGGACGGACCGTTACCAGCTGCTGATAAAACAGGACCTGTGAACCTTTTCTTACATTCGCTATTCTCACAAGTCGATTGCTATCTAGGTGATACGTTATTTAGTCATAGTAATAACTTATATCCGTACAGAGCTTATTTTGAAACTCTTTTGAACTATGGGCAGACTTCTAAACAAAGTCAACTCACAACAGCCGGGTATTGTAAAGACACGAGCGGTAAAATGGACAATGCTGACGATGCAAACAATGGGTTTAAGTTACGTAAAAGACTCGCACGAAACGGCGTTTACTACATGGAAGGCCCGCTCCATTTAGACATCTTTCGGCAGGGTCGATTGCTACTAAACTCTACGGATTTTCGTCTGAGGCTTTACAGAAGTAAACCCTCCTTTG
>JAHWFO010040018.1:61296-98604 GCA_023313115.1 Rhysida immarginata
TGGAAATGTCATGAACAGATTCACCCTGCGATTTTAAGCTGAATATTCTGGCAACCTCATCAGCTGTTAGCTGGGAAGCTCTAGGCACTTCGTTGATGAGTAAAATGTCGCTCTTGAGCCATTTCACAGCATATTTATACACCCCAAACCTTGCATCATGACTAAATATTGCATAAAATTATGTTGTTTTATAAACTTTTGGGACACAGCATTTTCAATGGTTTATCATAAACATTTTCAATGCTTTTATGAAAAATAAATTTTTTGTCAAGTTTGTGTATTATCAACTTGCACATGCTTTCATTAAAAGTCCAAAACTTTCCATAACATCATTGATGTCATAGTGACGTAATCAACAAAACATTGATGTCTATAAACTTTTGGGACGGACTGTATGCTGTTTTTAACGTATATCTGTTCATTCATTTACCTTATCAATTATTAATGGAAAACAGTTAAATTAATTAATTACGCAAAGGATCTCATTAATAATTTATTTTATAATAACACAGGTCAGCAATGAAAAATCATCTTAATGATTTTGACTTATTCTTGTGTTTTTTTGTGTGCTGAATATGAATCTGCTTTTAGATTTTTTTTCCATCGCGTCACGCGTCCAAGTATGCACATAGAGGCTTCAACGTTAAAATAATAGGTGTGTAGAGAAGCGGCTGCAATGTTAAAGTATCCATGTTTTTTGAACGAAATGAATTGAGGCCTTACAATACTGCCTTATATCGGATACGACGATTAGTTTCGGCTTTATTACCTGCCTTTATCAGGTCTACATAAGAAATAATACAGTATTGTAAGGACTCAATTCATTTCGTTAAGAAATACAATACTACATCCAATCCACTTCAAGACATGCTTTTTGAGCCACAAGGAAATTTATCAGGCCCCAAACTCTGAATAATTTAAAAGTATTTCATGAAAAAAACAAGAACCGCAGGTCAACTAGGGATTTAGCGCACGAAACGTATAAGAATCAGCTCTTAACGTTAAAGATGATTTTAAAAAGTTATTTTTTGTTAGCCTGTGTAAATTTTACGAAATCAAGATTTTACAGTAATTTTACAAAAAAATTGTAAAAAGTAAATTACAGCAGCTCCACTTTTCGTGTAGGAAGATATCGTTAGCAGATTACTGTGTGCACCTCCCCCTGTGTCCACTTGCACAGTACCTTCGCCATTTTGCAACTGCCACTACATCCGAAGTAAGTTTTACCATCACCTAATGGATACTAACGACCTTTCCATTCACTGAATAAACCAGACAAGGTTCCGGCCTCAATTTTGGCACAAGATTTCCCTACTGGTCGGATCTAGTGCTTTCATTCGTTGATGCTTTGTGCTCACTACTGATAACGTTAATTTTGTTTATCTTTCTATTTTTTAATATACTGCAACTAAGAGTTTTCAATTATGAAAAGTATTCTTGATTTAAGGCAATTCTGAATATTTCAATATTCATTTATCATGAAATATATAATGAATCCGATTTGGCCAAAATGTAAAATTGAAATTTTATGCGTACATACGAATATTTTTGGCCTTCCACTCTCTAAGAGTGAAGGCCTTTGTTTTCGTTTCAGAAACTCAAAATTTTTTTTTTTGCTGAAATCGACTTAAAAACTCATGATTCCTAAAGATATGTTGAAATTTTGAATAAAAAATTTTCTGTCTGTACGTATGTATGTACGTATGTGACCAATTTTGTGCAGCACCATGACAACCATCACTACTGGATTGATTGACATTATTATTAAAAAATTTAATAATAAAACTTCTGCCAGAGATAATATGATCACAATCTCTGTCATGGAAACCCAGTCTTTTTGCATTTTTTAAATTGTATATTGAAATGGAAACAGTTTCCTTCCGACTTCAAACGAACTTAATTGTCCCTCGCTATAAAAAAGGAAAATTGACTGCTATTACCAACTATAGATCTATCTGTACCTTATCGGCTATGTCAAAACTAACTGAAAAACTCATTTTCATGCAGTTAACAGTTTACCTCTGGACTGTAATTCCCAAAAACCAATTCGGTGGTAGGCGTAATACCCCCATCGAACATGCTATTTATACTATCATGCTGTATATCATTGAAGCTATTGATAAAGGTCAATCTAGCTTCTTAATTAATACCGACATTTCAAAGGCTTTTAACACGACAAATCGCCTCAATATGATCCATCAACTCAAATGTTTAGATGTTGACCAGCAAACGCTTGAGTTAATATATGATTATTATCACGAACGTGTTAATTATCTTGAAACTGTTCAGCACACTATTGAATCCCCATCGACCAACTGGTGTCTAAGTTACTATTTAAGATACTGTGGTATGCTAAAACAACGTACCGTATTTTTTCGAATATTGACCGCATTCACTTTAGGCCGCAGCCGCAAATTTGACGGTGGAACGAAAAAATAACCCTTTAAGGAATATTACAAGGTTCATATACAGCAACAGTCCTGTATGGTGCAGCCATCGCTCAAATTTTTCAACTACCATTACACTACCAAATTGTATCATTTGTGGACGATAATTTTCTTTTTAAATCGTGTCATGTTCGGAATAAGAATATTACTCTGCAACAAATTCATCAGGACATTGATCTCCTCAGTAAATGGTATACCTCACAAGATTTAACCTTTAACGAGGCGAAGACAAATATTATCCTCATTGGGAACACTATCAAGCTTCTTGTCAAAGTTGTAGAGTTTTGGGAATTACCATTGATAGTAAATTAATCTTTGCAGATCATATTGAACTCATTATAAGTGACTTGGGCCGACTAAACTTTTTATTTAACAGGCTTCGTAAGATTCTATCAAAAACTGAAATGATTAAAACAGTCCGTGCTATCGTGATCCCAAAGGTTGAATATGGTATCGTCATCTGGTATCCATACCTTTACGACTATAGTGTCTTTCGCTAGATTAAGAAAACTCTATCATGCCCTCACAAACTGCAATCATCCAATGTATTTTATTAGGAAATGGATGCTTGATTCACACATGACGAGGTCCACTCAAAGATATAAAATCATTCCCAAACAACGAGTATCAAAATTCTTAGAATCATTTTCCCCCTATAATACCTTTAATGATTGGAATTTTCTCACGTAAAGTAGGGAGCGTAAAAATTGGCAAGAACCAAAACAAGCGTTTTAATATAAGGAAACATGACACCCATACAAGTAAGGTATCGTTATGTATCGGCAACATTTCCTATGTGTGCTAAAAATCATTTTTTGATCTTCCCTCCTTGTTTTTGCAAGCACTCCTGCAATCTGCCAGGCATGCCATCGAAAAACGACTCCAACAGATCAAACGACATATTGTCCCACATTTCTTCTACTAGACGATTCCAATCATTGAAATCTGTTGGGCCATATTCGGCAAAAGCACATTTACTAAGTCCCCACCAGTTTTCGATCGGGCTCAAGTCCGGGAAGTTTGGGGGCCACGGTAGAAGTTCGATTCCACGATCTTTCAGATACTGCTTTGTCGTTCGAGCTGAATCCACTTTCTTCATTATTTGGTAACATGTTCTCAAAGGAATACCTGATCTTTCACTGGCCTCCTGTCTATTTCTGATGCCACTTTCCCAAAGAACTCGGAGTGTGTTTCTATTTTGCTGCTCCATTGCTCATATTATCTGTAAATTAACTATGCACAACCTTGCGTTAGTTATATGGCTTCAAAGCGATATACCTGCCCTACCTACGTTTATAATGAACCCATTCACCGATTTTGCATGTTGTATGGTCATTATTTTACATGCACCTTAACATTATATACTCCCGTTTTGCCAATTTTTATGCTTCCTACTTTATGGTCTAAGAAAGCAGATTATTAACCGTAACTTAAAACATTATCTTGATCATAAGAAACATGCTTTGCATAATTTAATCCAATCAATTAACAGCTATATGTAACCTTTTTGTTTGCTTCCTTTCATCACTTTATTGTACCTTTGGGGTGCAAAAGTACAATAATAATAATAATAATAATAATAATAATAATAATAATAATAATGAATATTCTAGCAAAAAACAAATTTCCTTTTCACTAGCAAAAATTAAATAATCCTATTTAATATGAATATGATTTGTTTGTTTTTTTTGTTGAAAAGAAAAATCATTTATAGGAATCTGTACATGAAATAAAGGTAAAAAAAAACACACAAGTGAAAACAAACTGAAAAGCTTTAATAAAGGAACGTTTTTGATGCCCCCCTCCCTTAAAAATTAACATATTATTATTATGTTAAATCGGAATAATAAGATCAGTTCTGATTCAAACACACGTGAAAAAAAAATAAAAAAGACAGTTCGACTTTCTGTTCCAAAGAATTTTTTTTTGTATCAGAAATTTATTCAAATCCTTCGTATTTGATTCACATTTGCACTGATGTGACCGTGCTGAGAAAACTTGTTTCTCATTGTGAAAACAATTTCATCATTCTCGATGTGAATTCAATAACAGGAAAAAATTTGATATTTTTCTGAAAAAGACCGAAACCATTATTTCTAGCTTTGATGCTAATAAAGCTGTATCGATTTTGTTTTTTGCGAATTTTTTGCTTGTTCTGGGCGAAACAATCCTGGAACATACACCAAAAATTTATTATCATATCTAAGAATTGTGTTTCACGTTTTACACATTTTTCTAAAAAAATTTTACATATCTTTGTTTGGGAATGATTTCATTTTTATAGGATATTTTCTCAAAAAAATGACTGGCTTACGCTTTACATAAGATTCTCTCGGAAACGAAAAGAGTTTAGGGAATTTCTTTCGACCTTCGGCTACACCTTTTATAGGAAAAAGGAGAGAAAACGAGCAATGGCTATGGCTTTTCAGGGAAATGTAGCGGAAAGAATGACGTGAAAGAATCTCTACCATTTATTGCAACTCAGGATAAAAATAACAGAAAGAGAAGGGAAAAGGAAGGAGGGATAGGAAAAATGGGGAGAAGAAGAGGGGGGGGTGTCTGAACGTTTAGTCTCGCAGAGAGATAAACCGACAGGTCCATAAAGAAAGATTTTGCCTGTTTCACTTTTATCAAACTCATCTGTCACACGCATTTTGCAAGCGATTTCATCCTTCAGTACCCTCCTATTCTTTGGCTGCTTTTACGAGTGAAACATTTGGATAGAAAATGCACAACGCTATCCTCAAGCGGTTTTGAATTTATTTACAGTGTAAGCAAATTGGTGTAGACTTTAACATAGTAATCGTTTATCCAAACAGCAATTTAACTTTTAAACAAATTCTCTTCTAAATCGATCAAATAAATAAAACAAAACAAATATAGCAACAAACAAAATAAGAAGAGAAACCACGATTCCACAAACGAAATTCTCAAAACAAATTCTCATTTGTGAAACTGTGGTTTCTCTTCTTATTTTGTTTGTTGCTACCGTTTGTCTACAGATTTTGGCACTGTACCTGTACCATTAGTATTATAAAACAAATGTAGATTATGTTAAGAAAAAACAATGTAAATTATTGATTTACTGGTAGCAGGACTCAACAACTTATCTCCTTCCTTTCTTCACTGTTGAGATGGAAAATGATGGTACCTTGCCATTCTTGGATTTAGTTATACAGAGAGACGGTGAGAAACTTTATTGTGATATCTACAGAAAAGCCAACTACGTCCCGGCGTATATCAACTCAAACCATAGTTTCAACCACAAACTTTTTGCTTTCAACCATACGATCAATAGAATGATGATCATACCCATGTTACAAGAGAAGAAACATGAAGAGACCCACCAGAATAAATAAGCAGCCATTTTCAACAGATACAATGAAAACATGATTGACAAACTTATCATGATACTTGAGAGAAAGTTGACAGGGGGACTAGAGAAGATAAGTAAAACATATGGACTCAAGGTAACATTTAAAAGTAGCCATAACCTTAAACAGCTACTTGGAAACACGAAAGATAAAATTTGTAAGGAAGATAAATCCGGAATATATGAAATTAATTGTACAACTTGTGACCGTAAATATATAGGCCAAAGCAGGAGGAAAATTTACACTCACATAAAGGAAATTGCAGACCCGAAAAATGTGCTTTCGCCGAGCACATTCTAGCCACGGGATATGTAGAAAAAATAGATAATTTTAGGATCCTACATTGTGTTGACGAACCGAAGAAATTAAACTTCTTGGAATCGCTTGAGATTTCTAAAGTTCCACCGGATAAATTATTAAACCACGAAAGGGGCCCCCTTGACTGGTCACAATGGACCCCATTGATTTCAAAACTTTAACTCTGCTGTTTGCATCCAACCAGTAACCGGATATAAGAGCAACTCCGTATATAAGAGTTTTCTCTATATTTAGTTGTATGTTTTTCTCTTCAGGGCTTTACTAGGCTAATAACCCTTTTGCCAGTTAATTACTCTCTAGCTTGTTGTTATTAACCTAATTTTTCGAATATAACGCGCACCCTTTAAACAGACATGAATAGTAAAAAAAATCGACTATAACGCGCACTCATGTATAATGCGCACCCTTTAAATCTACATAAATAGTAAAAAAAATTCGACTATAACGCGCACTCAGGTATAACATGTGCGATGTCATACATACTCGAAAATAAAATAAATTTACGGTAGTTCTTATAATTGCCCTTTTGATTTGATTAATGGTAAAAAAATATGATACGAAATGGTTTTTCTAAAATAAATTTTTATTAATATTACAAATTAAAAAATCAAATACTACCTAATAACAATTAAGATCCAAAGAAGTCTTCTTCTTCACTATCGGAATGAAATAGTTCCATCCATTCAGTTGGTTGCGCTGCAACTTGCAGCGATGGTTCTTGAAATGGAGGCTCTTGCAGGGGGCTATTCTTGTGCTGGCGACTCTATTTCTTCGATCGCTTCGTTTTCTGGAGGCAAAAGCTTTGCTTTCCGAAACCCATTCACAATCTTATTTACACTAATCTTCTGCCATGCCTTGTCAATCCAATTGCATATTTCTGCTAAAGATGGCCGGCGCATTTTTCCTGACGATGTGAAAGAATGCATTCCATTTTGCATCCACTCTTCCCACAATGCTCTTATTTCCGTTTTAAAGGCCCGATTAACGGAAATGTCTAATGGCTGAAGTAATTTCGTCATGCCACCAGGAATTATTGCAATGTCTGTGTTTATTTTTTTAAATGTATTTTTAACATTTTCCAATGTATGTGCCCTAAACGAATCCATGACTAAAACAGATTTCGGGTTAAAAATCCACCTTTTCTCCGACGAAATACTTCTTCAATATAATTTTTCATCTTTTCTCCATCCATTCATCCCTTATCATTCCATTTCACAATTACAGGGTTTTCTTTTAAATACAACCTGTGACTAAAGTTCGGTGAATGACGTCAAATTGCTAACGGTCGTAAGATTGCACCATCATCGTATCCTGCCCCAGACAGGTCGAGACATGTTTAAACAAATTTGAGAGAATCAGCGCTCCGAGTGTTTATTGTGTTTAAACAGGACATTGAAGAGAGAAGGCGTAGTACGCGCGGTCGAAACCCAAAATGGATCAGCGAACGAAAGAGACTCATGAAATGATGACAACAGTTTACAAAGAAAGTGCTATTACTTTGAAGTGTGTTTATGAGTGGTTTAAACGGTTCCGAGGAGGCCGGAACACCGTAGAAGACGCCCCCCGAAGTGGCCAGACATCCAACGTAATGTTACGACCCAACTGAAGGCTATCCATAAAAACGACTACGCCAGTGGTTTCCAGAACTTGTACAGGCGTTCCCAGAAGTGCATTACCATCGACGGGGATTACTTTGAAGGATTAGTAACTGCTGTTTCATGTAAGCGAGCAATCCACTCTCAATATGCCATCATTCACCGAACTTTATTGTCACAGGTTGTATAAGCATTGGCTTCAATTTCTTGCCATCAGCTGAATATGTTAGCACAACCGTAAAATTAGTCTTTTCATTACCTGTAGTAACGATTTTGATGTCGTCTTCCCCTCTCCTGTCTACTGTTCTGTTCAGGGGTGCGTCAAAACTGAATGGCACTTCATCCATATTGAAAATGTTTTCGTCGTTTATTCCAGATCGTATTTCCTTAAAATATAAGCGGGCCATTTTTTCTTCGTGATCTGAAGGAATCGCTTGGCCTACTGTTGTTCGGTAGCGAACGCTTAAATTGTTCCGGTTCATGAATTTAAACACCCACGTGGGACTTGCCGTGAACGTTTCCGCACCGATTTTTAATTCCTCAACCAAACGCCGTGCTTGCAAGCGAATTTTAACGGTGCTTATTCCTCTACCTTCCGAACGGCAGGATAAAACCCACTCCAAGAGTTTTTCTTCGAGATGAGGACATTTCGGATTCTGTCCTCGTGCAGCTCTCTTAGTACGGGGAAGCTGCATTAATGAATGCTTGGCCCTTCTCCATTCCCGCACAGACGTTTCTCCTACATTAAATTTCCTTCTTGCTGCTCTGTTTCCAATTTGTTCGGCTTCTTGAACAACTTTCAACTTATAACTTGCTGGATAGCCACAACGTTTAGTAGAGTTCATTTTTGTTAAAACTTACGTTATGAACAGCACTGGTTATGAATAAATTGTCAGACTAACAGGAAATAAAATACCCCGGAAATAGAATCGACATCACGCGATCCAATAAAAACGCTTCTTATTCAAAGGCTGTATTCAAAATTGTTTAACTACGAAGTTAGATGCATCACGAGCAACGATTGGTTTTCCCCAATCAGGTGGTGATGACCAGGGGCTCCTGATTAGCTAACAGCTCTACAGTGGCAATGGCGGACATGGGCGGAGCAATAGCCATTTCTTTTCCTTCAGCTTTCACTAGTTTTAAAACGGAATTTTTCTTTCGTTTGCAGCTGAAAACAACCTATGAAGAATATTTTTTACGTTATTTTTCACGATGGTGCCAAAGGGCACGAAGTTGAGAAGGGGAAGGAAGGTGTTCGCAATGTTAGCGCTTGAAAACAAAGGGCAGCACAGAAGTTTGAGAAACTGCGCAATTTCTCGATTCTAATTCTTCAATGATATTAGTTGCTTCGGACGATTTTTCTATTGTTCTAGTGGATAGATTTTTATGATCTTGGTCATTTTGGAAAAATCTTAACCTACTAGAGACTCAGATGTTGGAATTTTTTGTATAACAGCAGAAGAAAAAAATTGTGAGAGAAAACAAGACAGGTACTCGAATTCAAAAGTAAAAAATTATATAGATCGTTATATAAAATAAAATAATTAAAATAGAAATGTTTTAGCAATAGCATTTTCATGAAAAATACCTTATCTTTCCAATGGTGTAGAGGAAATTTTTTTATTTTCAACTGTTCAGCTGAAAATTAGACCGTTATGTGGGGCTAAAGGGTTAAACTTGGCATAGTTCGAACACTTAAGGCATGTATAATCATCATGGAAAATTTCATTCAAATCTGATCATTGGATCCGAAGATATTATTGATTCTTAAAAACGCTTTGTCTCATCGCCGATGCACCTTTAAAAATATGAAACCAAGTATAACGCGCACTCGAGTACAACGCGCAGGGCTACTTGTAAGTGTTTTTGACTGCAAAATGGTGCGCGTTATATACGAAAAATTAGGGTATTTTCATTGGCACTAAGCCCTCTCCAATCCTGAACTTTGTAAACGAAACAATGCTTATCATTTTGATTGGTCCCCCTCATTATAAATACCTGTATCTGAACTTGTGGAACTTATTTTTCGATCGAAAAATCATTACCTATGCTTGGAGAGCATCTCCAGTTTATAATCATTATTATTTACTTGTGGAACCTAATCTGAGAGGTACCAACGATAATGGAATAATAGGAGCCTGATTACCTTCCCTGGCTGTCTCTATCGTGGATGTGTGGCAGATGGGCTTATTTTTGGACTTCTGGTTGTGATTTTGAAGTGCTCGAGTACATAGTCGCTCATCCTGGTTTGCTATTGAGAGTCAATCGGTGGAATATCCAAGAGGACTACGTATTAATTAACTGGCGTAGTGGAAGTTTAATGGTAAGTGAAAAAGACTCTGAGCATGCGTTTTAGTTGATAAAATAAGATATTTATTCTAATGATCTAACTGGATTTACAGTTGAGATTTGTTTTTCTTAAAAAAAGGTCTCTGATGACGTCTACTAACACGTAGATAATCTCACGAGTAATTTATGGAATTTAATTACAGCGTTAACTAATAAATTGATTATAATTATAAAACAGTTTATGTTAAGAGCCAAGACACTACAGCTTAATAAGGGCGTAGTGGCAGCTTGGCATACAGCTGAAATATAGCTGTTTACATTCTGTAACCTGTACCCTTGATTGTACCACCTTACATGAAGGGTGCCAATGTATCCAATATCTCTTTGATTAGACCCCCCCCCCCCCTTGAAAGGAAATCACCACCAGAATCCAATGCAATGAATTAAAAAAAATCAGTTAGCTCAATATCAACCCTTTTAGAACAAGAAAAAATTCAATCAAGGACAAAGGTTGGGTTCTTTAAAAAGTGGCAGGTTGTGACTTATTTATTCCAATAAGATAGGCAAGGATTAGAATTAAATAAACATCTTTTATTCAAGGTTAAAAGAATACCAATGAGATACAAAAAAATTAAATAAAGCCTTAAATCTAAAGAAATGAAAGTTGATAGTTCATAGCACAAAAGAAGAAAGTTAATTCTAAATCCCCAATTACTTACAACTATGATAAATATGCAAAAATTCAATAAATGTAAATCAAACTCTTCAATCGCTCTGAGGATAGAGATAGCATTACTTAAAACTCAATTCTAATAAAGTTCTCTCAAATTGTTCTTTATCATACCTTTGTCATGACAATCAAAGAAATTCTATATATCAAAGTTTCTTTTCTACTTACAATCATGTAGTTTCAGACACCTGCAGACTTGTGATCACTATTAATCCAAACTTGGGCACAAAACACCTTTTATTTTAAACAGGCTATAAAGTATTTCACTTATCACACATTTCTCTCTGAAGCACAAAATACACACTTGAAGATAATCCGGATCGATTAGTGAGTGAGTCCACTGGAGGTCTCAAAGTGTCCCCACTAAGTTCAACATAAGATTTCAAATATGTAGTTGTCTTCCTCTCTCAATGTTGGGTTCCTAATCCCAACATGCCAGTTACTTGAAGAAAATTCCGTTACATGCTTCAATTTGCTCTTAAGAATGTCGGGGTTCCAATTTCCAATTTCCAATGATGACTCTACGATATGCTGATTACGTCCAGGTTCCATTTAGTTACATAAAGTTAATCAAAATTGCCAAATCGGGATTTCATTAGAGATGCCACCCTAAACCAGGGGTTTACCCATATTTCCATGTTGATGAGTCTGCGCATACCAAAATTGAAAGCAGAAGCTATCTGATTACTTAGCAAACTGTGAATTCAGCACAGAAGCCCTTTTCATCAATGCAGCCCACCCTCCAATTTCTTTATCATGCCAGAACTCATTTTGACTACTAAATTAGTCCCTCTATTAATATATTCTTGATGAGCCCGCACGAGCCCTGATTTTTGGGAGGAGAGGCCACCAGATCGCTTCGACGGGCTGCGGGAGGTTTACAGCCGCCTCGCGCATCTCGGCTGACCTTCCCCCCTCAATCGTCCAGGGCGGAGAGCCCTCAACCTCCCCCTGTCCACTGACTCGGCAGAACTCATGACTTTCGATTTCTTGCGATCTTATGTAGCCAAGCATCCGGCCTCCTTTCTCCCTCTCTCATTTCTCAAAGATCAACCAAAAAAAAAAACACAATTAAGCATGATAGTGATAACTCCATATTTATTCCATGACACAAATGATCCTTAAACCAACCCAATAATTATTCTCACCAATTAATTCACAGACTAATTTCTGCTCAAATCACAAAAATTCTAAAAAGAACAGTCTCTTCCTGTCAGAACACCTCCCCTCCACTACTCTCACAATCGTGTAGTATTATAAGTGTCCAACACTAAAATGATCAATTTTATCACCATAGCAAAGACCTATCACCAAATAGAATATTTATTCACATTCCCATCATAAAAGTGAATAATACCTGCTATTATTCCACTGATCAAGCTTTCCAAAAAAAAAAGATCTCTACATAACACGTGATAACGTCACAATTCAACAATTATCAATAATGTAAGTAGTGAATAATTTACAAGAGGGGTTGATGTCTGCGATGGCTTCCCAACTAGCAGACGTAGAAAACGAAGCAATGAACGTACCACGAACAAACAAGGGAAGTGGCGACGCTTTTCGTTTACATCCGGATTGCCATTTAAGGAAAGCTGAAAGAGGAAAAGTTAAAAAGATATTAGCCCTCTTCAACTTCAATGCAACCGCGCACTTATCAAAGTTAGAGAAAATAGTAACCCGTGAGTAATCCACAAACCTTACATTAATCGGTGCTAAATAAATTCTCTAATTTCCTATGTACTGCCCCATAACGCGCAAATTCGTTAACAACGCAATTATTCCTTTTCTAGGTGCTTTGCAACTAGAAGAATAATTCACTTACGCGCATTGAGCGGGCGGGAGCTTGAGGAGAAAATTTTACTTTACTTAGCATTAGAGAGCAAGAAAGGTTGAGCACCGTAAAATGAACGAAAGGGCTCACCTGAAATATGGTGCGAAGCAGCTGAGACTTTCACTTAAGTAGATGGCAGGGTCCAGGGAAAAATACCCGACACTCGGGCGTTGAATGGCAATTCTCCGTCCGTGAGAATTGGTTGAAGTGGGTGACAGTCTTGAAGATTGATGTCCGACGAATGTACGATAGTCCTGGCAGCAGTAGCGAAGAAATACGGGAACTCGGCGGGCTTTCTGGCTAGAAGAAGCTGATGAACTACTAACGAAAGGCATTGACGAAGTGAGGGCTCCTTTCATCGGTGCCGTCATCGAATCCGCTCTGCCTCGTCGTTCCGTCGATTTGCTCCGTCGGAGATACGAGCACACTCACTGAACCTGTTGATAAAACTGGAGGAAAGTATGAATTACGTGCAAGCACTACTTTCGCTCGTCGCTTTCATGCACAATTCAATTTTCGCTCGCGAACATGGCGGTGTTCTTATTTTAAAGTTTTTAGCCACGTTTACCGTTCTTATGTCTCGGGCTTCACTTGGCGAAACATACGCAGTCGAGATTCTCGGCGCTTTCGGCTTCTGTCTCGGAAGGAATACACGATTGCTTCTCGCCGACCTCGGAATCGCTCTCTTTTACTCGAATCTCCCGCTCGCGCTCTATATCTTTGCGCCTTTTTCCGCGCCGCCAGCATGACTTCCGCCTACGCGGCTTCCTCTTTATCTTTTGCTCTTTTAAGATGTTGACAATCCGCGACATATTGTCAACAGATGGAGCCAGATTATAGCCAACATTATTTTCTAGGGATAGTCTGCTATAAATATTGGCTTCTGTACTCACATCTGTCGCAATGCTTTGTGACAGTCTTTAAACTGTGTCGTTCTGAGTAGGTGCGTCCTTCTAAGGACGGCAATACCCCGCACCACACCTGCTTCTTGGCGACGTCAGGCACTGCGTCAAAATGTTCTACATGTACCGTTAAATATGCTGATGGTAAAGTGTTACCTTGTGAACTGGCCTACAAAGATGCGTGTAAGGATCCGAAGTTTCTGGCATTTGATATTATTATTAACAAACAATTTGAGGCATTACGTGCTGAACTGAACAATAAATATCTACAGTTAGAATCAAGGATGGAAGCGCTGTCCAAGGAAGTTAGTGGTGTCAATTTTAAAATTGTTAGTTTAAAAAAGGATGCTCAAAGTGCGAGCTTAGAGACTGCCAACGGCCTTGCTAACCTTGGCTATATTATAAAGGAGTTTATGGGCTATCCCATTACTTCTGATTCGCCAATGATAGTGATAAACCCTGATCCTATACATAAGAATGAAAACGGTTCTACTTGCCTGGAAGTGGTCAACGAACTAGCATTAAGAGAAGGCACGAAATGATTCTACTGATATCGATGGAGGTGATTGGCATACTGCGCAGCATAAAAAGAACAAAAGAGGTGTTAGGATCGAAAATATTCAATCCAACGTCAATATCAACGATATTGTTTCTGTGGCCCTACATGGTAACAAAGCTAAGTTATTCCCAAAGCAATGTCACCCAAGGAAATGGAACTATTTATATTCATCAGATTATTATTCGTCACCATGGCAAACTAATCAAAGAAATTCTAGAGGAAATCACAAAGCATGTGTCTTTAGATAAAATCACCTGCCACACAGGTCGTAAGGATACCATTAAAATTAAGTGTCATGATGAGGTAACCCACAAAATTCTAGTGTCTGGAGTAAAGAATAACGATGTGCTAAAAATCCAGCATCATCAGCTCAAGTCAGAAAAGCTGCTGAAATACGTTGTCCGAAAAGTTGATACAACGTATGATCTTGGAAGATTTTTGTGAAGACCTCAAAAAGGCAAATTATTTCCCAGAAAAGGCAATCAGGCTCAAAAAAGCAAACGGTACCGTTGAAGTGCCACTGCTTTTGGTTCTACTCCAAAACAATGAGCATAATAAGTCTTTTTTTGAGTTTAAAGCGTGTCGGTCCTCTTGCTGTTATTGTAGAATTATTTAGAGGCAACAAAAAGCCCTTGCAATGTTACAACTGTTCATGTCTTGGTCACGTCTCCCAAGGCGGCACCGAATCGCCTCGATGTAACAAGTGCGCAGGTGACCATCAGTCGAGGGACTGTACTAATGTAAAAGTAAAGACCCCCTAAATGTATACGTTGTGATGGTCAGCATACTTCAAGTTATACTAAGTGACACGTACTACTGCGACCACCCTCCTGTCAGCGACGTGCTGGACGTTGTAGTTCTTAAAGGATTCTTCAAGCCCTATAATATATTCACAGTCGACGACTTATCCTCTGACCACCGTCCAGTGATGCTTATCTTTGAGGGCTTTTAACTTCGATGTTAAGATTGGGCTTCGCGCCAAGCAAGACTGGAAACTCTTTAGGGATATCCTTAGAGAAAACAGCATTCCATATAAGGAGGTTATTGACAACGAGAATATCAATACAAATATCAGTTCTATTACTCGTGTTATCAATGATGCTACAATTTCCAGTGCCTCCAATGCTGATCGAAAGCGTCCTGAATCTCGACCTCCTACTTACATCAGGCGTCTCATACATGAAAGGAATTCCTATAGAAGGTTATGGCAGCGTAAGCGACTTCCCTTCTTCAAGACGAAATACAACAGGCTAGCTCGCAAGGTCCAGGAAGAGGTTAAATCTTCATGTAATCAACGATTGAGCGAAAAGCTAAAGTCCCTGTCAGTCCAGGACAACTCGCTCTGGGGTACTGTAAGGGCTCTAAAAGGAAACAGACCCATCAACCTGCCGCCGCTGCTTACCACAGATGGCAATGCTGTCACCAGTTATCAAGATAAGGCTCAACTGATCGCCGACTCCTTGATAAAACAATTTACCACTCCTAGTGAGGACAACTCGGATAATTTCCCAAATTTTCGTCTTGTCAACGATAGATGTATCGCTTATGAGCTCACACATCGTCTTTATACCTGTGAGGATATTATTGATGTTCACGAAATCGCCGATGACATCACGCATCTTAACACCAGGAAAGCAGCAGGTATTGATTCCGCCACAAATAGTACTCTCAAGAATTTGCCTCCTAATATTGCCGCGACTATTACCAGAGCCATGAATAACTGTTGGAAACATGGTTACTTTCCTGTCAAGTGGAAAGATTCTGTTATCGTTACCATACCAAAGCCTGGTCTTAACCCCGCTCTCCCTGTCAGCTATAGGCCCATAAGCTTGTTACCTATCCTATCAAAAGTCTTTGAACGCGTCATTCTGAAGAGATTTAACGACTTCTGTGTGGCTAACAATCTTGTTCGTGAAGAGCAATTTGGCTTTCGCCCAGTCACTCCTGCCAACTCCAGATCTGGAGGCTTGTTGCAGATCTAAACAAACACTCCTCTTAACTGTGCTAAATATGGTGGTCTTGTCGTAAAGGTTTTGATCAGGTTTGGCACAAAGGCCTGATATACAAAATGATTACTTGTGGATTTCCGGACGATCTTATTGCTTTGATTAGATTCTTTCTGTTGAACGGGATATTTCGTGTCAAGGTTGGCTGCTCCATGTCTAACCCTTGTGACGCCAATGCTGCTGTTCCCCAGGGCTCTCTCGTGGGCTCTGCACTGTTCAACTTTTTCATCCATGACTTCCCAACTTTTACAAAGTGCAAGCTATATCTGTTCGCTAATGACGCGGCCATCATGACTACTGACCGCAATCCCGCTCACGTAATATCACACTTACAAAAGGCCTTACATCTGTGCGAGAAGTGGTTTGGAAAGTGGAGATTCGACCTAAACGTTGGCAAATGCAAGGCAATGTTCATTACGAAGAAACTTCGGAAACCCCCGAGTCCTCTCTTCCTTTCTGGTAAAGAGAACGAATGGGTAAAAAATTACAAATACCTCGGAGTGGTGGTAGATGCCAGGCTAAATTAGGGTGACCATGTTTCCTATGCGATAAATAAAGCTATTAAGGCAAAGTTTAGTCTAGTTGCTCTTCTGGGGCGAAACAGCGCCCTTGGAATGGATAGCAAACTTCTGCTTTATAAGAAGCTTATACGAACCATTCTTCTTCATGGTATGCCTGCCTGGGCTACGATATGCAAATCCAGATGGAAGGATCTCCAAACCTTCCAAAACATTACCCTGAGGACTATCGCCCAATTTGACAGGAGGGGCGCAACAAAACAAATATTTCTATTGCTGAAGATTTCCTTATACCTCCAATTGGTAACTATGTCCAGGAGTCGCTGAAGAAGTTGCTTCCGAAGATGTTTCTTAGGTCTTCAAAATGCCAAATGGAAGGATGTTTCTTAGATCTTCAGAATTTTTTTTTCAGAAGTCAACAAAGTACTGAGCACCCGTTAAATTAGAAGATACTTTAGTACGAAAATATAAATTTGCATTATATTTACTTTACACTTCCTCTGAGTCAATCTCTTCTGAATTACCCTAAAGGACGAGATGAATTGCAGAGGCAGTTGAAGTTGATAACAGGCTTCATTATAACATGTGTCTCAGATAAATTCTTATCCCTTTCACAGTTCTGGCTGAAACGAATCTATTCTCTAATATTCTTTCATATGTTGTATCTCTTCCTTTGAAATGCAACAGAAATACATACCTTTCACTTCAGATTTACCCCAATCGTATAAATACCTTGGAGTTTGTATTTGATTTCTGGGGGCATTTGAAGGCTAGCTCTGACAGCTAATCTTTTCAGTGTTCCTCCTAATCCGTCACTTAGCCCCTTCTCTTGAGATTTGGCGAAATAGTGCCACTATGCAGAAATTCCAAACTCTCGTTTATGATATAGTGGTTTGCATATATTATATTTATTTTTATATTGTGAAGCAGCACCATCAGAAAAGTAATTTACGAGGTTGGTCGAAAAATAATGCCTCCATGGCTATAACTTTCTTATTTGTTAACCGATTTTCAAAATTCTAATTTTACCTGATACTTACAATTGTCCACTATGTAATGCGCTATTCACTGTGCGACATAGTCCCCATCCCTTTCTACCCAATGCGCCAACGCGTGACTAGTCCGGTGAACCCGGGGTTGTTGTCGACACGACTATTGAATGGCATCTTTCACCTCGTCGTCAGAAGGCATCTCATGTCCCTTAAGGTGCTCTTTCCTCTTTAGGAAGTTGTGAAAGTGGCAAAGTGCAAAGTCTTTCATCTTTGAACTGCAGTTTTTCATCTTTGAACTGTAGGCGCTGTAACGCTTCTTGTGTGTGGCGATTAGGTGCGGGCGGCGTTATCGTGTTGCAGAAGAGGGTTCAAATCTGCCATTCAATCCTAGTATCGACAACAACCCCAGAATTCCTCTCCGACGGGCTCACCCGAATAGTCTCGTGTTGGTGCAATGCGTGGAAAGGGATGGGGACTATGTCGAAAAGTGAATAATGCATTACATAAGGACAAATGTAAGTATCAGATACAAAAAAATTTTGAAAATCGGTTAAAAAATAAAAAAGTTACAGCCATGGAGGCATTACTTTTCGACCAACCCTCATATCTTCTCTATATTTCTTGAATTTTCTTTTAAAAACTTAATGAGTTCACATTGAAAGGAATAAAAAACAGCTGTAGAATGTTTAAGACAATCGGATATTACCATAAAATTTATATTTCTTAGGATGCCTTGTCCATCTGAAGAACTGTAACATGCAAACGGATGTATTGTGGCTTGATTATCGAGTTTTAAAAACTAATATCTTCAAAACGGAGAAAAACACAGTTTTGAATTTTTTATATAGCTTTAATGAAAGTACGTGTAAGATGTTAATAATTTTTTAACGAAAAAAAATACGCACCATTTCAGAAATTTGCATAAATATTATATTTTTATTAAATTCAAATACACTGCTTTGCAATAAAATTGCCCCACCCACAAGGAGTTATCCGAATGAGCCAAAAGTAGGTATAAAGCAAGAGATACGTCTGAACACACCTTTATTACGTTAAGGAGCCAAGACGTTCACTCGTGTCCCAACGTAAAGCGGCATCAGTAGGTTGTGGCACCACCTCTAGCGGCGATGCATTGTTCCAGCCACAGGTGTAGGTGATCATATCGTTGGCGAATGTCATCTTGGGGTACGCCTGCCCAAGTCCTGGTGAACCTACTGTGTCAGTCCATGGAGATTCCGGGGTGATCGTAAACGACGTTCCACCATGTCCCACACGTGCTCAATTGGCTATAGGTCTGGGGACCTCGCGGGCCATGGCAGGCAGTTGACATCATGCAGACATGCCATGGTCATGTTTGCCGTGTGCGGTCTGGCATTATCGTGCCGAAAGATTGCGCCGGGTATG
The DNA here is from genome assembly GCA_023313115.1 of Rhysida immarginata. Taxonomy (NCBI): domain Eukaryota; kingdom Metazoa; phylum Arthropoda; class Chilopoda; order Scolopendromorpha; family Scolopendridae; genus Rhysida; species Rhysida immarginata. The sequence continues at coordinate 80,268 of JAHWFO010040018.1, forward strand.
GTGTGCAGAAAGGACAGTAATACGGGCTGCAGCATCTCTGTGACGTACCGTGCTGCTGTCAGGGTGCCTTGGATGGTGACTAAAGGCGTTCTGGTATCGTAGCCGATGGCTCTTCAGACCATGATCCCGGGTGTTGGTCCACGATGGCGATACCGGATGCATTGTTCAATGGCACGTTCCAATGGTCTGCGCCACACCCGTCCGGTCTCTGTCGTCGATGTCCAAACAAAAGCGGGATTCGTCGCTGAAGACCAGCGGGCGCCATTCCATTCGCCACCCCACTCGTTCACGACACCATTGCAGTCGTAACGCGCGGTGCTCAGGTGTCAAAGGAAGACACAACAATGAACGCCTAGCAGACATTGTCGCGGCGTGTAACCGGCGTGCTATTGTCGCTATTGACACTGGAGCAGTACCAACGCCTCCTAAAGATAAGGCCTGAGCGCGAAAACGTCATACATTGTTACATCAATAGGCGAAGATACAAATTAAGGCTTATTATTGCTATAAATGCGATTAAACTTGTCTACGGATGATGATGTAACAATGTATGACGTTTTCGCGCTCAGGCCTTATCTTTAGGAGGTGTTGGTAGTACCGGGAATAGTTGCCGGATGGTGGTTCTGTCCGCTAGCGCTGTTCGCCGTATCCGCCTATCGGTACGAGTTGACGTGCTTCTTCGGGCCCCAGAGCCTGGTCTTCTGGCATGTGTGCCTTCCTCTCGCCATTGCCTCCAACAGCAATCTGTCTGGTTGAACATCCAGCCTTGGAGAGGCCAATAATCCGGCCTCGCTGAAAGTCAGTTAATTGCGTGAACGGTTGTCGTTGTCGTCGTCGCGGCATTGAGACCGTTGTGCCTGACCTGCTTTATTATTACAGACCTGTTTTACTGAATAATTTCCATTGTTGCTTTTGGCATGTCTCAATTTCGCCATGGTGCTGTTTAACCTCCCTTTTTTACCAAATGAGATAAACAAAATATAGTGCAAACAAAATTAAAAAAAATCATAACCTTTTAAATTTTTTTTGCATAGAATCTTTTATTTTAAAAGAGAGTTAAATACCGAATATAAAGAAACCTAAATTTGGTTAATAAAATGAATGCTTATTCAGTTTGTTTTTAACGTCACTGAAAAGTCACCAGTCCAAGCAATAAAGTAACTTTTATTGTCGGAAACAATCAGAGAGGGAGGTTAAACAGCGCCATGGCAAAATTGAGAAATGCCAAAAGCAACAATGGAAATTATTCTGTAAACCAGGTCTATAATAATAAAGGAGGTAATAGTTGTACAGTACTGTACGTTCACGAGGCAGTTGCTTCCTCCCTACTGCATGGAACGTCTCGCACAGGTGTTAACTGATGAGCCTATACAGGCACCCCGACACCCTGTATCAACCCAAATGGTCATGTCCCGTGAGCATGCATCTAATCGTTTACTAGTCGGAGGTACATGAACCCCCCCACTAAATATAGATAAGGTCGGATAACTCCTTGTTGGTGGGGCAATTTCATTGCAAAGCAGTGTATCTGCGCATGCGTAATATAATTTTCAAAATTTTATATAGAATCTACAGTTAAAGATCTTTCATAAATCACCAACCATATCTTTCTAAGTAAATACAATCGAAATTACAGTACTTTACAGATAAGGCCCTCACTCAAATTTCGAAAATTATAAATGTCCGTAAGATCCAAAAAAATGTACAAAAATTAATAAAATTGGCATTCATTACAACTCCCCAGGAAAATTGTATATACCAAATTTCATTAAAATCCGAGTGTCAAAACTATAAAATTTCTTCCTTAATTGACATGGAATGACTCATATAAAAAATCAACACTAAACATTTTTCAGTTTATTTATTTAATTCACAACAATGACTGAGTATTATCTAACCACAACAATCCTTAGGTTTGGATCACGGTCTATAGATATCTATAGAGCGTGCTTTGCATAGACCAAGAGAATTATTAAGAACAGACACCTCAGACAGACGAAGAGAATTATAGTATCAGATAGGGAAATATGGTAGTCTCAATAGGCTCTTCAGAATAAATAGAGTAACTGTTTATTGTGGAAACGTTAACAACCGACCTCTTCCTATGAAAATGGTCTTCGATGGTGAGAAGATTTTTGTAAAATAAGCTGGAAACTTGAATATTAGCTACGTAAAATTTGATAAACTTACCAGCTTATTGATAATTTTGCCCAACAAGGAAGGCAGGCATTGTTTAGACCGTGGGATTTGTGATTATTAAGACGTCTGTTACGTCGAGGAGAATAAAAGGAAGATTGTTGTTGGAGAGGAAGAGGGATCTTCGGTTTTTGCTTTTGGGACTGAGAATTTGTTGATATGCTCGACGGAGCGAGGAGGAAAGAAGAAAGTAGATGAAGATGACGATAAATAGTCGGCTGGTTTGATTAGTGATATGATTAATCGAAAGGAATGAGAATTGGCTGACTGTATCCTGGTGGAGAGTGTAAAATGCTCAATGATAAAATTTGATATTAAAACCATGGATTGGGCTCAAAGTATTGGAGCTTGAGCAAGTTGCTTTATACCTCGATTGTTTTATCAACTGGAAAAAATGAAATTCGGCGATGACTGGCGACGAAAAATATGAGTACAATATGATGAATTTTTAATTTTGATTTCTTGCTAATGTAACTTGCTAACGTCTGTTGAATGTGTGTATTTTGCTTTTTTCTGATCTACATAGTCTTAGTGTTGGAACATATTATTTGGATTGAACATCACTGTTTTATATATCAAATGAGGTTTATATGTTTTTTTATTTTTGATTGAATATCTTTAACGTTTAGCTTTTTTCTCAAGACCTAAATTAAAATGTTGACGATTAGCATATACACTGTCATATCAATGAATTATGACCAGCACCCCTTCAAGGCACACGCATGGTTCGCCCCAACAACGATTACACATTGCAAAATTTGCATAACAGGCTGAGAAAGCTTTAAAGCTGGTGCATCAAATGGCAGGTGCACGAGCCTCAAGATGGGTAAACGTCCGGATTTAACGGACATCCAAAAAGGGATGATAATAGGCTATCGCAGCAAGAGTGGCACCATCTTCGAAAAGGCGCGATTTATGAACTGTTCACGGTCCGCTGTAGTGAAGGTGTACAAAGAGTGGATAGCAGGGACAGAAATCGAGTCCCAACGCCATCATTGTAAAGGGTCACAAGCCAGTGACTAACGGGGTGAGCGACGCCTACGACGACTCGTAAAAGGTGACAGGAGAGCCACAGTCCATCAACTGACCACCAGATTCAACAGACGTGTATCCGACATTACCGTTGAACGCCTCCTGCTACGGATGGGCCTGAACATCGACGCATGGTTGCTGCACCCATGTTGACCAGGGGTCATCGTCAACGCCATTGGACCACAGAAGAGTGAGCTAAGGTCGCCTTCTCCGACGAGTCAAGGTTTTTTTCTCAATAAGATTGACGGGCGATGGCGAGTGCGTCCTGAACGCCTTGAAAAGAGACTGCAGGAGGCTATTGTGGGCCGGAAACAGGCTGGTGGGAGTAGTGTGCATGTGTGGGGGATCTTCTGTTGGGAGCAGTTAGATCCATTGATTCGTCTAGAGGGCAATTTGAATGCCTGTAGCTATCTGTCAAGCGTAGCGGACCAGGTGCACCCGTACATGTTCACGATGTTCCCCCAATGTGATGGTGTGTTCCAGCAGGATAATGCACCCTGCCACAAGGCACGTCTCTTTCTGGATTGGTTCGAGGAACACTCTACTGACTTCCGAGTGCTGTTTTGGCAGCTAATTCGCCGGTCATCAATCCAATCGAACATCTATGGGAGCACCTTGAACGCCATGTACTGCAGCTGGACCCTCCACCTATGACTCTCGAAGCTCTGTGGACAGCGCTTCAAGCGGAATGGACTGCCATACCATCGGACACAAACCGCGCACTTCTTGCGTCCATGCCACGACGCCTAGCAGCAGTTATAGCGCGAAGGGTGGCTACTAAGCGGGTGGTCATAATTCAGTGATATGACGGTGTACATACCTTCTTTAAGAAATAATTTTTTTTCTAAAAAAATAATTATTTATGAGGTAAAAAGGATGACGAAAGCCAATTATCAGCGACCATATACAAGGTGGGACACATTAATATGACCAGCTCTCCTCGAACATGTTGGAACAGATGAAAAATCATTGCATATCATTAAAAGCTGACAACAACAGACGTGTAGTAGTATCCGTTAACACAGCAATTGTCGCCGTCATGGGCAAACAAAGTGACCTGTCGGACCTCCTAAAGGGGATGATCATTGGCAATCGGGCCAAGGGGGGCAGCATTTCAGAAATGGCCTCCTTTGTGAACTGCTCTAGGGCTGCCGTTGAGAAGGTGTACTGTGACTGGACGAATCAGACAAAATCGAGCAACCGAAGAGGTAACTGTGGGGTCCCACGGACCATCAATCCTAGACCAATCGGCGTGCCACTGTTGGGCAACTGACACTGCAAATGAACAGTGGGGCCACTAGGCGAGTCAGCACCAAGACAGTGCAACGATCCCTCTTGAGGTTGGGGCTCCGGAGTAGGCGTATGGTAACAGCACCCATGTTGGCGCCTGTGCATCGCCGAAAACGCCTCCAATTCGCAATGGACTATCGCCAGTGGACCTCGGTTGCTTTCTCTGACGAGTCGCGGTTTCTGGTGAACAGGGTGGACGGACGATGGAGAATTTGCCGGGAAGCATCTGAGAACAGGCATCCCGACACCATCGTTGGCAGACGACAGGCTGGTGGCGGAAGTGTGACTGTTTGGGGATGTTTTCGTGGTATGGCCTGAGTCCACTGATACCGCTGGAGGATACACTGAAAGCTGTTCGTTATCTGACGATCGTCGCAGACCAGGCACACCCCTTCATGTCGACAGTGTGAAGTATGGTTTGCATATTTAGATTTTATTTTAAGGATAAACAAAATCAAAACGTTCCTATTTATGAACCTATTCGTGACTTAAACATTAATAATAGTAGATATCTTATTTTTGAACCGCTCTTTTCAAACGAATAAGGTAGACTGCGTTTGCAACTTATTTAGAAGAAAAAAGGGCATTCCAAGAGTGCTGATAGAACCCAAATCTGTAATGAAATGAAGTACAAGTGAAGCAGCCACTTCCATGAACTAGCTTCATGTGTAATCTGTCCAACAATTCATGGACTAGCATGTGATTTGAAGCAAAAATTAAAGGAAAATCTCTTACAAATAGAATTGGCATATTAGTACCTAAGGAAATTGATACAGGTCTTATTGGTGTTAAAGTATTGGCTAAAATTTCAAAATTTAACACGATCCCAGTCCGCTGGATGAAATCCATCCTTCATTGTCTCCATCTTGGATTTTAACAATCAGTGTTTTTATCGTTTGTTGGAAACAATGAGGGATGGATTGTTGCTCGAACCCCGATGATCAGGTGACTTTTGAGTGCCCTGGCCCAACACCTCCTAGGGTGAGGTCAAAAACTCTCCTGAAACACGTCAGGGTGGACGGACGATGGAGAATTTGCCGGGAAGCATCTGAGAACAGGCATCCCGACACCATCGTTGGCAGACGACAGGCTTGTGGGGGAAGTGTGACTGTTTGGGGATGTTTTCGTGGTATGGTCTGAATCCATTGATACCGCTGGAGGGTACACTGTATGCTGTTCGTTATCTGACGATCGTCGCAGACCAGGCACACTCCTTCATGTCGGCAGTGTTTTCTCAGATTAATGGCACCTTTCAACAGGACAATGCTCCCTGCCATACTGCCAAAATTGTCCACGACTGGTTCGAGGAGCATGAGGATGAATTCAAGCTACTCCCATGGCCCCCAAACTCCCCGGACCTCAACCCCATTGAACATTTGTGGGACTATCTCGATCGCCATGTCCGCAAGCTGGACCCTAACCACGCACGGTGATGGAATTACGAGATGCACTGATCGCCGAATGGTCCCAGATACCTGCAACCACCTTCCGAGGACTTATTGACTCTCTGCCAAGTCGACTAGCTGCGGTGCTTGCCGCCAAAGGTGGATATTCCGATTACTAGTAGGTGGTCATATTAATGTGTCTCGACCCTTATGAACATTCGTAGAAGTCTGGCGTGCGAAGACACAAGTAACGGGCGGGGTTTCACGTGTACTAAATTATCCTGTCATTCCCCCTTCCAAACATACCTTTCCTTCCGTTATTTATCCTGTTTAATGTTACCATCTCTTAAGTTTCGTCTGCACGAGTCGTGGCTGATGTGACTCTCGTCTATTTAATAATATTAAAGAGGATAATTAAAGAGTACGTACAGTCTTACAATAATAGGCCGTACCAATTAATTAAAGTAACTCACACTTTCATAAATTGATGTATGGCAACTAGAGTGAATGATAACTATTCAAGATCGAACTAAGCTGAGCAATTTGAGTAGACTTATAAAAATATCGAATGAGAGTTGAATGGTCACAGATGCCTACGAATCAAAGATAAGGAATGAACTGAATCTAACGTAACGTAACCTAACCTAACCTGACCTAACCTAACCTTCAGCTAGTGAAAACTGCTTATTCTATGGCATGGTGGCAAAGTATCAAAAGAAAAATAAATTCGGTGATTAAATAAAGATGATGCATTTGAATACAGGAAATATCATTTGTGAATAAGAGGGTATTCAGTGAATATATTAACTCATTTTTTGATTTTCAAATAACATTATCCAAAATTTTGCAAAACAGTTTTTGCCAAAAAATATTTTGGTTTTAATCCCCTCGAAAAAAAGAGAAATGCTTTAGAATGTGAAATAATTCATTTTAATACCTACTCTCTAATATGATTTTAAGTGATTACAACCTTAGAAATTAATTGCTAGAGTAAAATAGAAAGAAATCAAAGTTTCCCTACTCTACAAAGTTTTGCAACGCACCTTAATTGGAAGACTCTCCAAGTACACTATTATCGAAATTAAACCGATTTCATTGTCATCATGGCTTAAGGCAATAATTCAACGTTTTTAAGATTAAAAAGCTTATTGAAATAATAACTTTAATTATTTATTAGATTAATTGGCTATTTTGCTTTGTTATTCCTTGCATTTTTAATTTTTTTCTCATTTACGCGGATCCTAATAAGCTTTTCGACGCAACTTTAGCTAATCTACTTATAATTTAGATGAAGCCTTTTAATGGCATTCAACGTCAGGAAATTAAGGGCTTCCGAAGCAATTATTGATACATTTCGGAAATTAAACGCTGCTAACATTCATTTAAAAGTGGCTCACCATTCTTTAAAAGCTCCCTTGGTCCATCACTATTAATATATCTTATCTATTTAATGATCAGCTTTGCTTCAAATGGGGCTAATGTTGTTTTTTGGTATTATTTTTCATCAGCGCAAGGGCTAAAAACAAGATTAATACATTCGTGTGGTCATTCCAGATGAAGGAACAAGCTATACATTTATTTCAGTTCGTGAATTTAACAATATTTTATTCACTATGGCATCTATAGCTCGTGTTCAATATATTTCCTTATGTCGATCGTTCATCTTAGAAAACAAAACCGAGTTTGAACTGAACAAAGGGATTTTTTTTTTTTAGTACGGATGAGAAATCTCTAAAGGGAGAAAGAGACGCATTGCCTTTTCCATTTATCAATAGTTCATCCTCATTTTTTCCCATTTTATTGTCACATAACTCGGAATCAGCGCCAGTTAAGCCGCAGGTTTGAGTAATGAAAAGTTTCAATGAAATAGAAATAAAAAATATTATTCGAAAAAAGTGCAATAAATATTACAAATATTTGTGCCGTAATGAAAAGACATAAACAGTTGGAGTCACATGTGAATAGAAAAATATGAAATGGTTTACTTTGAGAAACACATATAAGTTTTATACCTTTTTGTTGATAAAATGCTGCTTGAGCTAGTTCTTTGAAAATAATTGCTTTCTGCTGCTATATTAGTCTGAACGTTTACTTCAGAAATATTTTTTTTTTACACTTCATGGTTCAATTCTTATTGATTTTCCTTAAAAATTTTTTATCGCTTTTTTCTTTCCTCTCTCTTATTCCATTTTAAAGCTTTAATGGAAACTATAAATCAAGAGAAAAAGCTTTAAAAAATTGTCACAGTCGTAATTTTGTTCAGCAGCTATGAGATGAAAAATGTATTGATTTCGTGGGAAGAATATCGGCATTATATTAGTAAACAAAACTAAAAGTTCTTCGAATGGGGAAAATTAGATCAGAATATCTAGAATATTAAATTAAATATTTATTAAATTAAAGCATTACTACTTTTTAAAGAAACAGCAGAACTTAATTTAATGCCAGTTATATTTTTTTTTACATATTAATTATTATTTAAAAAAAGATGTCAGGAATTCATAAGAAAACAGGAGAATTGATTTCAGGAATTAATTTTTCCTATTAATTAATTAACAGACCCTGTGCGAAAAGTCATTATATTTATCACTGATCGTTCAATTATGCTTACTTCATAACACCAAAGTCATCCATTGCCCTTTTAGTTAATACCGTTTAGCGATCTTTAATTATAATGGTAAATTTGATGGTCAATACGTAATTCAATCCCTCAAGAATGATTCTAAATTAACTTAATTAAAAATGTTTGATTATTCTAAAATAACACGCTCACTGTGTTGCTCAATATATAGGGTGTTGCAGATAACTACAGAGCAGTATAAAGGGAAGCCTACCCGCTCGATTGAAGGGGCCGGCTCGACGTCAAATGATAATTGGGTAATTTTATCAAAAACATGACAGTTTTGATGTTCACCCCCCCCCCTCCCCGACTGTGGAAACTGTTGGCTACTGCAGGCCACCTTCATCTCCCTCCATTCTTCCAATCGACCGAGCCGGCCCTTGCAATCGAGCGGGTAGGCTTCCCGTTATACTTTCATGTATTTATCTTCAACACCCTGCACATGTAGCTATAATGTAAATACACTGTCATGTCACTGAATTATGACCACCCGCTTAGTAATGGGAATAGCCACCCTTCCCCGCAATAACTGCTGCGAGGCATCGTGGCATGGATGCAAGAAGTGCGCGGTATCTGTCCGATGATATGGCAGTCCATTCCGCTTGAAGCCCTGTCCACACTGCTTCGAGAGTCACAGGTGGAGGGTCCAGCTGCCGTACATGGCGATCAAGGTGCTCCCATAGATGTTCGATTGGATTGATGACCGGCGAATTAGCGGGCCAAGGGAGCACTCGAAAGTCAGTAGAGTGTTCCTCGAACCAATACAGAAGGAGACATGCCTTGTCTTGCTGCAACACACCATCACATTGGGGGAACATCGTGAGCAAGTAAGGATGCACCTGATCCGCTACGATTGACAGATAGCCACAGGCATTCAAATTGCCCTCTAGACGAATCAGTGGACCTAAATGCTCCCAACAGAAAATCCCCAACACATGCACATAACTCCCACCAGCCTGTTTCCGGCCCTCAATAGCCTCCTGCAGTCTCTTTTCATGGCGTTCACGACGCACTCGCCATCGCCCATCAATCTTGTGGAGCAAAAACCTTGACTCGTCGGAGAAGGCGACCCAATGGCGGTGCTCACGTGCAAAGTCTAGGCGTCGTTGACGATGGCCCCTGGTCAAAATGGGTGCAGCAACCATGCGTTGACTGTTCAGGCCCATCCATAGCAGGGTGCCTTCAACGGTAATGTCGGATACACGTCTGTTGGCACCAATGTTTAATCTGGTTCAGTTAATGGACTGTGGCTCTCCTGTCACCTTTTACGAGTCGTCGTAGGCGCCGCTCACCCCGTTAGTCACTGGCTTGTGACCCTTTACAGTGATGGCGTTGGGTCGCGCTTTCTGTCCCTGCTGTCCACTCTTTGTATACCTTCACTACAGCGGACCGTGAACAGTTCACAAATCGCGCCGTTTCGGAGATGGTGCCACCCTTACTGCGATAGCCTATTATCATCCCTTTTTGGATGTCTGTTAATCCGGACGTTTACCCATCTTGAGGCTCGTGCACCTGCCGTTTGATGCACCAGCTTTAAAGCTTTCTTAGCCTGTTATACAAATTTTGCAATGTGTAATCGTTGTTGGGGCGAACCATGCGTGTGCCTTGAAGGGGTGCTGGTCATAATTCATTGATATGACAGTGTAGTTGACTGCGTCAATAAGGAGTGCTAATCATTTGCTCAAAATATTTATTTGTCCGCAGTTCCAAAAGCAAAATTTTACATAATATTTAGTAATAAATTGATTTCAAACCGGCCAGATAGCAGTTTTTAATCCATTAAAAATAATAAACATCTCTCTTAAAATGTCTATAATGCATGACAACCTAATCTTTTGGTGCTTAGTTTACATTAAATGCCTCCAACGATAATATCGAACTGCGTACTGTAGACGACCATGCTTCCAAGTTAATGTGCTTAAAACATTTAGATACCACTTATAAATTCGAAATTTAATCATACGGATATTTGAGGCGTGTTTTTAAAGTACCGTTTTGATATAAAAAATCAAAACTAATATACGAGATGAGATCTTGAGTCCGACGAGCAAAACCGTCATAGCAATTTCCCCATACACGTAATATCTGCCGATGAATTTCGGCCGCTTTTACGTCTTTGCGTTTAAGAAACGAAATGACAGCGTACGTATTTTCAATGATTTTCAATGAGGATGGAATTCCCCTGTACATTAATATAAGGTAGATGGAAATTGTGTTGAAAAGCATATTAAGGTCCAGGCTTTAATTAATGAAAATTAAGATGTTAAAAATGGTCCTTGTTTTTTAATACCAAAACGATACTTAAAAGACACGCCTCGTATAAGTTACACGTTGGATGGAACTTTTTAAAATTATCTTCCCATTTTAAGAGTCATGCTTGGCGAACGGAATGCACACTTCAAAAGTTTCAAAGTAAGAATGTTGTCGCAGTTTGTGACGTTGAGAACTCGACATATTTGAGAATATGTGTGATAAATTTAATTAATTTCTTCCGGAACTAGCAGAGGATCCGGCATTCCCCGGGATAATTACACTTGTAGGTAAACAGAACAATCTCAAGAATTAAATTATAACTCCAAATTGGTTAAATACAATACTCATTTCCAAAAAAGTTGGGACAGTGCAAATTATATAGAAAAAACAAAAAGGGATGATGTAACAAAACTTTCTCGCGAATACAAAAAAGCAGATACGTTTAAGAAATGACATTAATTTACTGTGTGCACCAAAACATTTTGTATCGTGGCTGGGACGTTCATTTTGAATGGGGGTGTTGCAACACGTTCCAAAATAGTAGGGACATACGTTGTAGAAAGCGCCGTTAGTAGTGGAACCTTCCGAATTGTTCGGGAATAATCTAAAATGATGACGTCGTACTACATTCCGTATAAATAACAGTTGCCATCCCTCGTTCGGGTAACTTATTCGGAACGATGGGTCGAGGCAAGCCAGTTAGCGAAGATCTTCGTGTTCGAATCATTCAAGAATTCACAAATAACGTTTCTCAGCGTGCAATAGCCAGAAGATTTAACCTGTCATCATCTACAGTACATAATATTATCAAGCGCTACCGAGATAGTGGTGAGATCACAGTTCGGAAAGGCCAAGGTAGAAAACCTATTCTGAATGCTCGAGCTCTTCGGATCCTCTGATGTCACTGCGTCACGCATAGGAATGTTGCGATTACGGACATAGCCACGTGGGCCCGCGATTTCTTCGGGAAGCCATTATCGTTGAATACTGTACGCCGGTGCATCCACAAATGCAAACTTAAGTTATACTGTGCACAACGGAAGCCATACATCAACAAACGACAGCAACGTCGCCGTCTGATATGGGCTCGAGCCCATCGCAATTGGTCCCAAGCACGCTGGAAGAACATATTGTGGTCCGATGAATCAACCTTTACGATTGTTTACGGAAATAATGGACGCCGTACACTCCGGACCAAAGACGAAAAGGATATTCCCGCGTGCTACAGGTGTTCGGTACAGAAACCACCGTCTGTCATGGTCTGGGGCTGTATTAGTGGCCATAGAATGGGAGACTTGCACATCTGCAATGGCACCGTCAATGCTGAAGCGTATATACAGATCCTGGAACAAGCTATGGTGCCATCTAAGAGGCGCCTGTTTGGACGACGTCAGTGTATATTTCAACAAGACAACACCAGACCGCATGCAGCGCGAATAACTTCTGCATGGCTACGTCGGCAGCGCATTCGTATGTTGGATTGGCCCCCTTGCAGCCCGGATCTGTCGCCTATAGAAAACGTTTGGCGTATTATTAAACGAAAACTACGACATCGACGACCCCGGACAGTTGAACAGCTGAAAACCTATATCCAACAGGAATGGGACAGAATTCCGGTTACGGTGTTAGAAAGATTGGTGTCATCGATGCCCAGAAGATTACAGTGTGTCATCAAGAGGAGAGGTGACGCCACACCGTGGTAAACGCCGTGCTGTCCCAACTTTTTGGGGAGTGTGTTGCACGTGCCAAACAGGAAAACCACTCGTATCTTTCTTTAAGCATATAAGATATGTGATCCCATGCCTAATTTATCGTTTATGTATTGTAATGCGTTGAAATAAACGGCAATACAATAATCCAAACAAATGTGTTGGAGTTTTTCTTATATGTTGCACTGTCCCAACTTTTTTGGAAATGAGTATTGTAATATCTCAATCAATACAACACAGAGCGAAGGGAATATCCATTCTAAGAAACATCCGAAAAACAGGAATTCGAGGTGATATTCCAGGACTTTATTCTTGTTGACTTGCCTCAGATTAAAATGATATCCATCTTCACCACCGGGGAACATCACTGGATACTTTAGACCCAAGTTTTTATTGCCCTTGACGTCGAAGCTCTTATACCCTCTTGCTCTATTCGAAACTCCCGTTCTTCAGAGGTTTCCAATGACCGTATAGCTTTTTCTCTTTTAGCTGCAAAGTTTGTCTGACCAATACTCGTTCTTTCTTTTTGTTTTCCAGACATAAATTTTTGCCAGTCGTCTGGACGTTTTATAGGGAGCTCAAGGAAGACACGCGGACTCCTTTTCCTCCTCAATAGACGCTGCCTTATTTATATCCTGTCACTGCATCGTCATTTTATGCTCATTATTAATAATTCTTGGAAACGAACGTTCAATCATCGCATCATCAGCATCTCAGTTTCCAAAATATTCACATTCACACAGAATATAGTAAAAATGTATTTTTATGAAATGTCTGGATCTGCTGTGCTACCAAATAAGCTAGGTGATTTTTTTGATTAAATTTTGCAATATCTTTAAAATAAACACATGAAAACGCTTAGAATTAATATAGTAAAAATTCATATTGAAAATTCGATAAAATATTTTTTAAATGCTCATAATGGATGGACCTTTCCAAGTATGCCATAGCTATCCTAAATAATTTCTTAGTCATGTAAACTTACTTTAGATATACACTTGATGTTGTTGCATTTCCCACTCTGGTCTCGATGTCTTGAAGCAAAACTTGGCCATTCATCACCTTGTGTAGTCTAGCGGTCGCCGATTCTTCTATTGATATTTGGTAAATACAGCACGGAGCTAAAGGACTGCTTCCTCTGTCGTCTTTCCACTCTTTCTCAATAGTCTGCTATCTCTCCATTATCTCCAGTTACTGATCATTTTTAAAGATTTTCCAGAAATTGTTAAGTATTAAGAACTCTCTTTTCTAAAAGCCTGAAAACAGGAATTCTATGCATTGTTACAAATTGAACCTTATTTATATTGCACAAACTTTGCCTTGTATTGTTGGTCATGAAATATATATTGTTGATCCCTGCATAGTGTTGGTGAATTGCGTGTTGTTACCATCGTTGATACCTATTATTGCACACTTGCATTGTTGGTCATGAGATATTTCTTATTAATATGCCCTGACATCATTATGAATATCGATGTATTATCGATAATTATTATTTTTACGAAATCTGAGGTAGACAGTGACCTTTCTCATGCTTTGAAGGTCAAGTATGCAAAATTTCATCAAGATCGGAATAAAACTGTAGATTTGTATAAGATACAAACCCACAAACACAAAAACAAACATACTTTTTTATATACCGAGCGATCCAAAAGTGTTACATTTTTTTTACATTTTTTCATGACACTTTGTAAAACAATCCTTCGATAACAATTTATGTTTTATGATACATCGGTTACGGATTCAATGTGTTTGCCTGTGAGCATCGCACTTTGTTTTGCTGAAGAATTCGTCACGCCAAAACAATTATTAGTTTCATGAAAAAATATAATACACTTTTGGATCACTCGGTATATACAGGGTGCGGCAGCATAACTTCCTTATTTCGTATTGCAATAAATTAAAATGTATTAAAGATAGTGTTTTATTTTTTGTTTTATACAAAAGTTACACATTTAAAGTTGTGGTTTACATAGTTTTAAAAATCATATGGGATAAGTGACGAATGATTATATATAAACGATTACCGGCAGGTTTCGCCCTTTAATCATAGATTTCTTCTTGAAAAAGACTCCAACTTCATCGTGAAGGATAGTACAGATTTTCTCCATTTCATTATTTCATATATTTTATTCATGAAATGTCATTTATGCTCACTATATCTTTGGACTTGTTTGCTCAAAAAAAAGCTGCAAACTTGGTCACATGAAAAAAAAAATTAATAAGAAATACAATTAACAATGCCTTGTTATGATGATGTAACCATGTATGAATTTTCAGTGCACAGGCCTTCTTTTTGGTTGTTGAATCAATCCTCTTCAACGATCAATCCTCTTCAAAAATCGTCACGATCAATACCTTTGCTAGCATTGACAAAGCCTACAAGATAAAGACAGCCTGCCTATTTCGGTTTCAAACGGTGTCCTAAAAATGTAGACGCAAACGGATAAAGACTAGCACCTAGCGACAAAATTTAATATTATTTCAGTCACTTATACAGTAAAGTTATGAAAAATGTTAAAACTGAATAAAGATTACTTGATTTTTCATTAACAAACTGATATTCTTTGTTATTTTTTTGTCGAAGTGTGAGTGGGAAAGCTTTCCTAACATTGTAGGCTTTGAAGTGACTGAAACGATGTTAAAGTTTGGGTCAAGCGGTGCTAGTTTTTATCCGTTTGCGTCTACAATTTTGGGACAATATGAACAATGGAGGAAAGCCAAATGGGCAGGATTTCTATATCTTGTAGGCTTTGGCGTTGATCATCAAATTAACAACAACTATTTACAAGAAATAACGACGATAACAGTAAGCAACAATACAGGCAGTCATTATATCGTGATTTCACTATATACATATTTTTGACGTAGAATAAGTCTTACGTTCGAGATTAGGATGCCACGCTTAAATCGTGAATGTCACGAAAGTGTTGATCACGAAAACGTTAATAACGTGAAAACTATTAATGATAGAAGAATGATCGATATCGCATTCGATAGAGTATAGAACAAAGCATGTTTCAGACCATCACCGATTTCGTGCTGACCTCATTGGCTGACGCAATTGCAGTGCAAAGTTGAGTCAGAAAATCTGCTCTATGGCGGATATTAAGTTAGTCTAGCTCCGGCTTCCTTTGTGCTACCACGACGTTTGAGGTGTCATTTGTTTTATCTTTCTGCGCTTTATAAAATGGCTTAAAATTTAAACCTCAATATTTAATAGATATTTTTTTGATTGGTGGTTGGTTTCCAACTTTTAGTCGTCTCTTAAGGCATTAAATTTTTGTAATTCTCTCCCTTTCTTTTGTTGAAAAAAAAATCGCTGATGTGAACCGGTCATTATTGTCGACTATTAAAAGAAATTTCCTTCATTGATGTTGAAAAGCGATTAAAACACATATGTTTTTATGTGAAAGATTTCTTCGTTTAAGAGGGGTATTCAAATACATTACGTACATTTATTTAGAGAGGGCGCGGTTGAAAAATGTTACAAAGTGTTACAAAGAGGAGGGAGGGAGTTAAAATTATGTGATTATAAAGAACGTATTTTGTGAATGATCCCTTTGGGCTTCCCGGAGCACAGGTTGAGTAACGCTGTTTTATGTTATTATCATTAAAGTTCATGTCGATCATATATTTGGGAACAGGAGGATGAGAAGAACTTGGAGAAATAAGGGGTAAATTATTAAATTCATGAAAACTTGAGAAAGTTAAATAATTGATAAATCATATTTGCCATTAATCACTTTTATTGTTGAAAATTTTGGCGGAAGTATTACTGATTGCTAGGCATTTATAAGTTATGACCATTATATGGATAAATATTTCGGCTGAGTTTTTTTTATTTTTTTATGATAGAATTCGAATGTCAAGGTCATTATTATAGACGAGCCAACGATAAAAATAAAAGTTAATGTTTAATCGCAACTTTTTTAAAACTGTATTCAAGAATTTTTTAACGTTTTCTTTATTGAAAGATCCTGATATTTTTCCTAAGATTTTCCTCTAGTATGAATATTACTCATCTCGAGTAACGGCAGGAGATTTCCAAAATTGATTTGCTATCACCGTTACATCGTTTCGCCCTGTTATTTACACAGTGTGAACGGGCGTAAATTCTTCTTGCCAATGGGATCCGAGGAGAAGGCTTTGGCTTCGCCCCTGTTGTGTACAGTTCATAGGTAAGTCCAGTGCAAATTGCTTCTCTCTGAGCCGTTAATCCTTTTATCGCTCGAGCGCTGCGAAGATAAGAAAATGCGGGTCATTTTGTTCCTGCTCAGTGATCACTGTAAAGTGCTTACTAATTTTCCCATATCCTCCTCCCTTAGTTTCGGAGACATTATTACAAAGAATATATTATTAATTTTATAAGATTTCCGTCATTGTTTTCAAAAGAGCTCTTTGTTTTACTTGTAAAGAGTAAAAGTTTAAATAATCGATTAAAGAATTTCAATATAACCGTTAAAATCGTGATTCCAGAATTATAGTAGAAGTTGCTGAAGAACCAAGATCGGTTTCAATGGCTTCTGAAGTGTTTCGTTTTAATTAAATCAACTCATCTTCATTTGACATTCTCTGGTTATTCGAGATGAATTCTTCTTTGCAATCCATTTGCGACTTCCGACATGTGCTCCAAAAATAGCGCAGTGTCACATCATCTATTTTGACTTTTCCTCTAGTTGTTCGTGCTATTCAAGTTAATTGGGTCGATGAGAAGTGATTCATGAACAAACGATGATCTAAAGATTTCCCTTAAAAATAGCTACAGACATTTTGCATTCCAATAACTCCATTTCAAAACTATAAAAATGAGCCTGCCAAAATTTTAATATTTCAAAACTTTAATACTTTTATGAGTATAAATGACACAAGCCCATAATACAAATAAAATTTTAAAATACACTTAGATATCCTCTTTCAGATATAAACAGTTTATTTAAAATGAAATCTATTACATAATGAAATTTCATATTCTTTTTGCGGTATTTACAATTAAGATTTTTGAAATTTCAAAATTAAACTATCTAATAAAATCTTGCAAGCTTTCAAAGAAGGAGCTTTAGCTGTGATGCAAAAATACATTTATACATTTATTAACAAGAAATTAACCCCCCATCCCCCGCCGCAAGTAGCAGACCCTTCCGGTCATCTATTTTTACGCCTTTATCTACACTTTTTACCTCCCAAGGTTTTTAATCAAAAATTGATTTTCTCGAACGTAGTATGTAGAAAATGTAAAAAAGTTCTTATCTACTTTCTTTTCTCATCACCCCCCCCCCCGCAACTCCGACCTTACTGGAACAATTGGGCCTAAACTTCATAGTAATGTAGATCTTGTCTAGAGGAATCTGGATACTAAATTTCACTCCTTTACATACCTAAAGAGCACATAGATTTTTTGTCCTCTCTGACTCCCACCCCCTTAATTCCAACCCCAGTGCACCATTCAAAACCAAACTAAATAGTGAAGTGGACATACCCATTATAAGCTACATTCCGAATTTCAATCTTCTACTTCAAAACATGCAGAAATTATGACGGGAACGGACGGACATTATAAAACCAATAAATAGCTCAATTCTTTCGCTACTTAATACGAGGGGCGTTCGAATTTGACCTAGACTTCATTTTTTTGTGAATTTCATTGTTGGGGTAGCAGTTACCGCCTGTCAGGCAAATGCAGCACCACTCATCTGGCTGCCATAACAACTGATTGTGTTTTTAAACAAAATGGCGGACAGCGATGTGTCGACCAAGTGGAACAGCGAATAATCATCAAGTGTCTCCATAACGAAAGTGTGAAAGCATCATCGCACGAACAAATGAGCTGATAAGGGACGTGAATTCATGTC